>ML823146.1:92428-106623 GCA_009831015.1 Picea engelmannii
TGTTGTTAGAAGATCTACCAGGTTAAGTATACCCCCTGAACGATACTCTCCTTCATTGTATTATTTATTGTTGATTGATTCTGGTGAACCAAAATGTTATGAAGAGGCAATGCAGGTAGACACCAAAAAGAAGTGGGAGCAAGACATGAAAAAGGAAATGGATTCCTTGGAAAATAACTAGACTTGGGACTTGGTTCAGTTGCCTGTGGGAAAAAGAGCATTGCAGAATAAATGGGTTTACAAGTTGAAGGAAGAAGATGCAGGAGAAAAGAGGTACAAGGCTAGACTTGTTGTAAAGGGGATTACACAAAAGAAAGGTATAGATTTTAATGAAATATTTTCTCCTTTTGTTAAAATGACTTCAAGTAGGACTATTTTAAGTCTTGTGGCAGTAAAAGATTTGCATATTGAACAATTATATGTAAAAGCAGCTTTTCTCCATGGGGATTTGGAGGAAGCGATTTATATGCAGCAGCCACAGGGGTAAGAGGTCAAAGGGAAGGAGAATTTGGTATGAAGGTTGAAGAAAAGCTTGTATGGCCTAAAGAAAGGTCCAAGACAATGGTATTTAAAGTTTGATAGGTTTATGACAAAACAAGGTTATAGTAGATGTCATTCCGATCACTATGTTTATTTTAAAAGGCTATAAAATGGAAGCTATATTATCTTGCTATTGTATGTAGATGGCATGCTTGTTGCAGGGTCTAATATGCAGGATATAAATGTGCTCAAGAAGAAATTAGCCAATTCATTTGCGATGAAGGATTTGGGTGCTGCAAAGAAAATCCTTGGCATGAGAACAACAAGAGACAGAAAAAATCACAAATTTACATTGTCTCAGGGTGAGTACACAGAGAAGGTGTTGGAGAGGTTTAGAATGTAGAATGAAAAACTAGTTAGTACACATTTGGCCAGCCATTTCAAATTAACTAAGGAAATATGTCCCAAGACACAGGAGGAGATAGAATACATGTCCAGGGTCCCTTATTCATCAGCAATTGGTAGCTTGATGTATGCAATGGTTTTCACAAGACCATATATTGCAAATGCAGTGGGAGTTTTGAGAAGGCATATGAACAATCCAGGTAAAGAACATTGGGAGGCAGTAAAGTGAATTCTTATGTATTTGAGAGGTATTTCTACTCATGCATTATGTTTTGGAGGTTCATACACTTTTCTAAAGGGATATGTTGATTCACATATGGAAGGTGATAAAGACAGCAAGAGGAGAACCACAAGGTATGTTTTTACTATAGATGGAACAACAATAAGTTGGATTTTGAAACTGCTAAAGTTTGTTTCACTTTAAACAATAGAGGCAGAGTATGTTGCTGCTATAGAGGCTATTAAAGACATGATTTGGTTACAGAGGTTTATGGAGGAATTGGGAAAGAAGCAGGAGAATAACAAGTCGTATTGTGAAAGTGAGAGTGCAATTCATCTTGCAAATAACTCAGCCTTTCATTCAAATACTAAGCATATATAGTTAAGGTACCACTTCATACAATCTTCCTTGGAAGATGGAAATTTGAAGTTGGAAAAGATACACACTAGCCAGAATCATGCAGACGTGTTAACAAAGGGAGTAACCAGAGAGAAACTGAGTTCTTGCTCAGTTTCAATTGGTATTCAAGAATGAAGATGAAGATGAGAAATTTTCCAGGTCCAAGAAGGTTCAGAGTCTAACATATACATCAGTGGTGGAGTTGTTGAGATCAGTCTCCAAGTGGGAGATTGTTGGTTGTGGAGCCTGATTATCTTCTTGATTCAGAGGTCTTGTGTTTTTTAGCCGTGTTTATACCCCATGAAGACTTTACACCCCAGAAGTGTGTACACTCTTCCATGCGGGGGAGTGTAAATCTGGACCGTTCATTATAAGGTCGCATATCTAACGGTAGAAATTATGTTAGGGTTTTTTTTTCCCTAGAAGGAAACCCTCTATTATGAGGGAAATGTGTTGTGGCTATGCATTATGGCAAGTATTGTATTCTGAGAGAGGAGACTGTGAGAGAAAGAAGAGGAAGTTAAAATGGGTTTTGTTGTAGGTTGTATCCCTTCATTTGTTGGATAATAATAAAGGAAGGACCTGGTAATTTCTTTGGTGGACGTAGCCCACACTGGGTGAACCACGTAAATATGTGTCTCTATTTTATTGTGTATCTTCTATGTTTTGTTTCCTCATTTGTTTTATTTTATTGCTTCGCGGTCCTATTTTTCTAACAGGGGAGAGGTGGGGTGTGAGGGTGATTCTAGGAATCACCCCTCCTCCTCCCCAATGTTGTCTTTTTTTTTTATTTTTTTAATGTTCTTTTTTCTTTTTAATTGCATTTTTTAATTTTTATTTTATCTCTCTCTCTCTCTCTCTCTCTCTCTCTCTCTCTCTCTCTCTCTCTCTATATATATATATATATATATATATAGAGAGAGAGAGAGAGAGAGAGAGAGAGAGAGAGAGAATCAATATCAATTATAATTTAGCACCTTTTAAAACTTTAACTTTTCAATCAAATAAATGCATCCCAATATACAGTAAATAACATAAGAACAAATACACATTGCACAACATATTTACGTGGAAATCCAAATGGAAGAAACCACATAATGATTTTCTTATATAATAATAAGATTATATTAATAGGAAGCTACAACTTCCAAGATTCTCTAGCTCCAATTGGAAGGAGGTACCAACCCCCATATTTACAAGCACCAACTAGAAGGAAGTTACAACTCCCTAGATTCTCTAGTTCCAACTAGAAGGAGGCTCCAACCCCCTTTCCTTATCCCTTCCTTCCACCCTCAAATATGCATATAAAATAATCAACATGTCACTGTCACTGTCATTGTCACTATATCTGTCACTACCATTGATACATCATCATCATCAAATTGGGTCCAAATAGAGATCCTAGGTCCACATGGGTCCACATATAAAACCCAATAACCACATAAAAACTTGTGTCAACCATGTGCCAAAATATCCAAAACATGAACCTCAAAAATTGGGTCCACATAGAGATCCTAGGTCCACATGGGTCCACATTTAAACCACAACAACCTCACTGCAACATCACAACTTCATAGCATAGCATACGACAACATCACAACCTTACAACAACATCACAACCTTAAATGATACCTTGAGAATAAGAAAGACCTTAAGAGAATCCCTTAGAATTCTCTTGCACACCAGAAGATACCCCAAACACCTTATGCGCACATCATCCTAGATATATTTCTTGGTTTCTCAAAAAATGTTAAATTCTATCATGTATTTATAGTAATTTTGTCCCCAAAAATTAGCTGAGTCGACCTCAATTTTTTGGCTGGGTTGTTGGACAGAAAAATTCATATCTCCTCGTTCCTAGGGAGTTAGAGGGACTTCCATATACCGTTGGAAATGTCTCATAATACGATTTCCAACCGTGTAACTTTAGATTCCATTTGATTTATTTATGTAGGGGAAAAATGTCCTAAAATATTGGGTATCCAAATTGGCCAAAAATAATACCTTCAACAATCTCTATCTTGAGATATTGATCTTAGAAATATGTAGGCTTCTTCACTTTATTGTAGAATCTTCTTGACCACACCTCCTAGGATTCTTGTGGGATTATTCAAAGCATCTTCCCATGAGGGCCATGGATAAAGCTACAGCATAAGGGGACCAGTTTGGAGACTCCTTCAAGTAAACCCATAGGATTCTTCATGTTGATCACTAATTATTGACTTTGACATCAATGACAACACCATTCAACAATCTCCCCCTTTGTCATTGATGGAAACACTCATACTCCCCCTGTCATCATGCTCCTAATATTTTTGTCCCCCTTTGACATCAATGACAAATGGTAACTCTTCTCTTTAGGGTTGCTCCCTCTAAACTCATGGAACTCAATAGTATGTCACCTTCCTTTTATTTCTTCTTATCATTTCCTTCCTTTGTATAGTCCTTGCAGCTCTTTTGTGTGACTTCAATCTTATTTCTCTCCTCTTTATCTAGAATGTATATGTTATTTGGTCTTCTTCTTGTTGTTGCAACCAATATTCTTGATTCTTCTTCTCCGATTTCACATCTTCGGGAATCAAACTTAAGATTGTATCCTTGGTCACATATTTTACTAACACTACGGATATTATGCTTCAAATATTCAACCAATAAGACATTTTCTTCTTTTACATTTTCACTTCCAAGGATCACTACACATTTTCCAAGTATTTTGACAGAGGAGTCATTTCCAAATGCAACACTACCACTTTTTCCTTTCTTTAAGTTGATGAATTTGTTGTCGTCCCCATTCATGTGTGTTGAGCACTCATTGTCTATGTACCATT
This sequence comes from Picea engelmannii, assembly GCA_009831015.1. Taxonomy (NCBI): domain Eukaryota; kingdom Viridiplantae; phylum Streptophyta; class Pinopsida; order Pinales; family Pinaceae; genus Picea; species Picea engelmannii. Next base: position 96,761 of record ML823146.1, read on the forward strand.
CATCTTCTTTGTTTTCAAAAAGCAGTGCTAATCAACAATATTTTTTGTTTGGATTCTCTTTCCTTTCCCATACTATAGTTGGTTTTATGATAGGAGCATCGTATTTCATATTTTTTCAATCACGTGCTTTGTGACCAAGATTATTAAATTTGAAACATAGAATTTTCTAATCCATCAGTGGATCAAATGGATTGTAATTTTTTTTGAAAAATCCATGAGCATATATAGATCTACTATTTACATGATTGTCCTTTGGATATCCATAATCATTTATGTTTCTCATATAGTTTTTACTTGCATTGATTTTACAATGAATTGCTTTGTGTCCAAAGTTTTTTCAAGCATAACAATGACCAAGATAAATACTCTCATACCTGGTAGAAAAGGACCTTCTTGGTGTCTCACCCCTTCTAAATTCTGATATTTTGTTCCATCTGGAGGTGTCACATTGTTGTTGTTCTTCAACTCCCTTTTGTTTGTTGATTCCACTTCTTAAGGAATTTTCATAGTTTCTAGAATTTTCTTCATCTTCCCTTTCTATTTTATATATGTATGTTGTCTTCAAAATGTTGTCATATCCAAGTCCTTCCTTATCGGTAGGTGATCTCTTTTTGCTATGAATTTCATCTAACTTTTTAGCACTTATTTCAAATTTCTTGTAGTAATTCAACTTTTTCGTTGTCAACATCAACTCTTTTCTTGTGTGATCCAATTCTTATTTTTAATTTCTCATAATATTAATTATTCTTGGCTTTATCTAACTTCTACTTCAAGCTGTCAATTGTCTTTTCAAGATCATGATTCTTTTCTTCACAAATTTTGAATTTGTTTTTTAACTCTCTATTTTTGTTTCTGAGATTGATATTTTCTTCTTCAACATGCTTCAAATTTTCAATATTTTCTTCATATTCTTGTTCACTTTATGTGATGTCTTTGCTTCCCCGAGAAGATTTTGTATTTGTTTCTTCTGTCTCTGAATCAAAATCTTCTTCAGAATTGATTTCGTCGATTTTATTATTTTTTTGGTCATTTTTATGAGTTTCTTGAGTTATGAAGATAACTTCCCTTTATTCTCCATCACTTTCATCTGAAGAATTGTTGTCCTCCTTGGATTAAATACTATTTTTCTTGTGGAAGATTTTATTTTATTCAAAAGGAAATTTCTTAGCATAGTGTCCTATTCTACCACAATTGGAGAATTTAAAAGGTAACTTACCATTGTATTTTTCAATTCCCCTCTTGAGCCTCCTTACAAAATATGCTTCTTCTTCATCTGATTCATCGCCTCATTTTTATTCTACTCTATGTTCTTTGTTCCTTATTTTCTTCATGGATTTGAAAGTTTCTTATCTATTTAGATGTCCATTTTTTGTATCTATTCTCATTTCATATGTTGTGAAGGTCCCATGTATTTCATCCATTGTCATTTTGGTCAAATCCCTAGTTTATTCAATGGCCAATACCTTGGCATTGTATCTCAAAGGAAGTGATCTAAACACTTTCTGTACAACCAAGGAATATTTGACTTCTTCTCCTAATCCTTTGATGGCATTGGCAACTTCATCTACTCTGAGTAAATAGGTTGCAATATATTATTTTTCATTCTTTTTCATATATTCAAATTGTGATCTGTGTCATTGAAGCTCGACCTTCTTGACTTTTGGAAAACCTTCATAAATATTTTGAAGTTTATCCCAAACGTATTTAGTTGTGCTACAACCCATCACCTTGGTAGAAACAATTGGTGTCAATCCACTTATGATAAAATGCCTAGCCTTTGAATTACAGCTCATTAATTTATTCTCATCTGGATCAGTTGGAGTATTTTTCAGAACTTTATAGACATTGAAAATTGAGAGCCATATATCCACTCCTAAAGTTGTCAAATAATTTTTCATTTTATTGCTCCAGTATGCATAATTGTTTCCATAAAATGGTGGAATCCCATTTGGAATGTGGCCTTCCATTTGTTCTCATGATCTTCCTTCTAGTGATTAGATTGTTCCGAAGGTAACCCACTCTAATACCAATTGTTGATATTGAGAGGGGGGGTGAATCAGTGTCAATTATAATTTAGCACCTTTTAAATATTTAACTTTTGAATCAAATAAAATGCATCCCAATATCTAGTAAAGAATAGAAGAACAAATACATAGTGCACAACATATTTACGTGGAAATCGAAATGGAAGAAACCAAAAAAATATTTTCTTATATAATAACAAGATTATATTAATAGGAATCTACAACTTCCAAGTTTCTATAAATCCAATTGGAAGGAGGCACCAACCCCCTGATTTACATGCACCAACCTAAAGGAAGCTACAACTCACTAGATTCTCTAGTTCCAACTAGAAGGAGGCTCCAACCCCCTTTCCTTTCCCCTTCCTTCCACCCTCAAATATGTATATAAAACAATCAACCTCTCACTATCATTGTCATTGTCTCTATCACTGTGACTATCTCTGTCATTATCATTGATACATCATCATCATCATCATTATCAAACGGGTTCCACATAAAGATTCTAGGTCCACATGGGTCCACATATAAAACCCAACAACAACATAAAAACGTTTTCCAACCATGTGATAAAATATCCAAAATATGAGCCTCAAAAACTGGGTCCACATAGATATCCTAAGTCCATATGCGTCCACATATAAACTCAAAAAACCTCATGGAAACATCACAACTTCATAGTAGAGCATACGACAACATCACAACCTTACAACATTCGTTGAGAATAAGAAAGACCTTAATAGAATCCCTTAGACTTCTCTTGCACACCAGAAGACACCTCAAATACCTTCTACACACCTCAGACTAGATATATTTCTTGGTTTCTCAAAAAATGAGAAATTCTATCCTATATTTATAGTATTTTTGTCCCCAAAAATTAGTTGAGCCGACCTCAATTTTTCGGCTGGGTTGTTGGATGAAAAAACTCATATCTCTTCATTCCTAGGGAGTTAGAGGGACTTCCATATACCGTTGGAAAATTATCAGAATAGGCTTTCCAACCATGTAAATTGTTATCTATTTGAGTTATTTATGTAGCATAAAAATTCCCTCAAAGATAGGGTATCCAAATTGACCACAAATAATACTTTCAACAATCTCCATCTTGCAATCTTGGACTTGGAAATTTGTAGGCTTCTTCACTTTACTATAGGGGATTCTTAACCACACATCCAAGGATTCTTGTGGGATTATTTAAAGAGTATTCCCATGAGGGCCATGCTTAAATATACCATAGTATAAAATTCATAATCCTCAAGCGCTTATGTGCATCATAATACAAAAACGACAGTTGTAATACTCCTATCTTTAGTGAGATCCTACCTCATAAAAAGGTCACAAAAATGTCCAGTGTTTTTCAAAATGGATCAAATACCAGGAATTATATCCATGAAACAATATATATAGCAATAAAAGTGTGAATAATCTATTTTCACTATGATAAATCAACCTCCCATCAATGACCTCCTCTAGAGAAATCATATTAACTCCCAAATTAACGACATATTTATACAAAGGATCAAAATCAGAATTGTTTTCCCTAAATATATGGAAGAAAGTGATATTATGAAAGGTAGAAAACACAAACTTTAGGATCAACCCAATATTTTGAAGCTACGGGATTTCAAGAGATTGAACACTGCTCATACAAACAATGGCCAATTTAGAGTCCCCTAAAACTTGGAGAGTGTCAACATTGCAATTTTTTGCACATCGAAGAAGTTCTAAAACTACCTGGAACTCAACATGATTATTTTTACCAACACCTAAGTGCCCACTACCAGTAACATAGTTGTATTATGATAAATAAAGAAGGAAACCAACACCACATATCCTATTCTCACCTTGGCATGCCCCATCAAAAAAACCTGATGGATTGGATTTGTCTATCATCACAAGAACTAATTTACTGGCCTTCTATACCTTAGGATTCATCTTATAGTAATTAAACAAGGCAATGGACTATTGAGTAACCTTGAAAGGGGTTTGAGACTTTTCTTCAAATAGTATTGTATTCCTAGCCATCCAAATACCTAAAGACACCAAAATAGAAATAACACAAAAAAGTTTCAATACAAGATTTGAAACAAAATCCTTAAAACAATCCACAATCAAATCCTTATCCCAGACCAGCCCCGTCCCCAACTGTGAAATGGCATATGTCCATACCATACAGATGTAAATACATATCTTAAATAAGTGAAGGTTTTTCTCCTCATCCCCTTTAAAAAGTACACAAAATCTAGGCCCATGCTTGCCTTATAAGTGAAAATGATCCTAGTTTAACATTGTACCCAAAATAACTAACCAAACAAATAATAAGAATTTAGCAGGACCCTAGATTTTCCATAGTTTTTTTAACCACCATTGATCTACATTTTCTTCATCTACAAACATGGTTTGCTAACATAGGTTGGACGAGTAACATCCATTAGATAAATTGTATGCCTAGACCAACTCATCTTCCTGGTCTCAAAGTTTAACATGTTCTCTTAGCAATTCCTGGACATAAACTTTTCAATCGTATTGCCATAATCCCTCTAAGTTCAAGGCATTCTTGTATTTTCAACCTTGACACCAAAGAGAATTTGTGCCCCAATCACAAAGAAGGTTAACGGTACACAAATTATTTTCTTTAAGATGATGAATTAAATATTCAAGAATAAATATATCCCTATGGAATCCCACAATTGCATCTCATCCTGCTTGAACCAAATGACCAGACCCCACCTTCCAAGCCAGATATTTACCAATGTTTGGAAATTAAACAGATAGATTCTTCCACTCTATGGATGCAGATGGAGCTTCCTTTCAAGGTATTCAAATCCAATACAAGATAGTTCATGGAAAAAATAATTGTCATAAAGAATATGCCTCCAAAGATTTCCTTGGGTTAGGAAAACCCAAGTGACTTTTCCACCACGAATTTTCCAAATCTTACTAGATCTTTAAGACCCCAACCTCCAATCTCTTTTAGATGAGATAGTTGCTTCCAATTGACTAAATGATATCCAAGGTACTCGGTATTTCCTTTCCAAATATAATTATAACATAAATTCTTTATTTGAGTCAGGAATCCCTTAAGAGTGCTTTCCAAGAGATGACAAAAAACCATAATGGCCTCAATGACATATTTAATAAGGGTAATTTAGCCACCCATGGAGATCCATCTATTGCACCAAAGTGTGATTCTCTTCTCAATTTTCGACACCAACCAACTCCAATCATGTATGCCATAATTATTTGTCTTGAGTCTATACCCCGGATATTTGAAACCATATTTTATGTCAAAGATAGGGAAGAAGAAAATATTTTCCACGACTTGTCGAGGGGTTGCATCACATTAAGGGAAATAAATAGAAAATTTCCCAACATTTATTTCCATACTTGTTGCACCATAGAAAATATTTAACAAATCATTACTAACCCTTCCCTCGACTTCTGTGTAGTGAAAAAATAATAATATATCATCCACGAAAAGAAGATGGGTCAATATTTTAGTTCACCCCATTCAAACACCCTAGAATTAATGGAGTCTCATCACTTCAACAATAGTGTGGCTAAGCACATCCATAACGATAAGAATAAATATGGATATAATGGGCATCCTTGGCACAACTTGTGGCCAGAATGGAAGAAAAAGGAAACACAATTTATTAGTACTAAAAAATGTACAAAGGAAACACAAGACATTTCCCAATTTACCATTGATAAGTCAAATCTAGTTTGAAGAAGAAACAACCTAATATATAACCAAGAAACTCAGTCATATGCCTTAGAAAAATAAAGTTTGATCACCAAGACAGGTTTCCTTTGTGTCTTAATGGTGTGTAGACCATCTTGGGCCTAACTAATAGCCTCATGGATAAAGCACCCTTTCAATAAACCAAACTGCTCAAGTGTAACAAAATCTAACAAAATCATATTTAATCTTGGAGAAATATTTTTTTCCACGATCTTATACCGGAAATTACATGATGAAATGGGACTAAAATAATCAAGGGTTGACGAACAATACACTTTTAGAATCAACAAAATAAACATAGATTTTATGCTACCTAAGACTTTTCCATAGGTTTTGATCTCTTCTACAACCCTCAATAGGTCGTCACCCACTAAATCGAAGAAACCCTAAAAGAACTCTATCATCCAATCGTCAAGCCCAAGGATCTTTTCCTTTTGAAAATTGATAATAATATCCTAGAGATCCTCCTTCGATATTTCACTCTATGATATTTGATTTTGTTCTTCCCCCACCAACTTAGGAAAGTATGAGATAAGTCTAAGAGACATATCCATTTTGAAGTGAGGATTTTCCTAGAAGAGCGTATGAAAATGTTGAACTCCCAAGGATGCCATGAACCCTTGAAATTTTTTGTATTTTGCATCCCTTAATTCCCATATGGTGTTATAGCTCTTGCGATAGTTGGTGAATCACTGGAAAAAATTTGTATTCAAATATCCCGCCTCCAACCAGAGAGCCTAATCTTGAGCCTCCATGCTTTCTCTTGTTCACTCAAAATATTCTTCCTAATTGATTCCAATTTCCAAACTCTATCAGTGTCCACCGAGGCATTTAGATGTAATGATATACCATCATAAATCTATTCGAGCTCATCCTCTATGCTGAAGAGAAATTTTTGTTGATCCTTTTTACACTCAATGGCCCGACAAACCACATCAACCTTTAGATTCCTAAGGGAATCAAAACATTGTTGGGAATCTACAACACTAATATTAGGATTATACTGCACCTAGTTATTTTTAACCAAAGTTTCGAAGTCTTCAAACTTTATCTAAGAGGGATTATATTTGAAGGGATCTCTCAATGGCCCCCTCGACATGTCCAAATCTAAAAATAATGGGAAACAATCCCAACACCTGATTTTTCTGAACCAATATCGATAAATACCAATGTTCTGAAGAAAAGAATGATAAAATAGGAATATACCCAACTTTTTAATAACTCCTACATAACCAAATATATTGTTGCTCTAGGTTGGACTAAGTGCATCTAGTTCCACGTCCATCAATCACAAAATTTCAAACTTGTTAAGGAAGAATTGGGAAAATAGATGTTCCCACATAGAATCCCCCCATATCTCCTCTCTCGCAATGGAGAAATTAAAATCCCCACCTATAATGACATCCTCCAACTAAATGGCATGGACATTCATAAGTGATTCCAAAAGGATTCCTTGTCAGAATAGGGTCCATATATGTTACATAGCATAAAATGTTTATCCATTTCCTTTCCTAGGATCTTCGTACATAAACATGAATTAATATAGAAGAAGTTAATAAGAGATATAAAAGGTGAAATACCCATGATAATACCACCAGAAAAACACTTCGAGTCTTGTCCAATAAAAACCCAGCTAGGAAAAAGTTTGTTTAGTTTGAAAATAATGAGATCACTTCTCCCCATAAACTCCTAATTAAACACAATATTAGGGTGATACATCCAAATTAACCCTCAAAGGGATATTTTTTAGGTTTTCCCCCAATACCCCGCATAGTGACCATCATAACTTTCATAGGGGTGACAAATGTTGGGCAACACTTTCTCTAAGTACCCTGAATATATGTCATTCACAACCTTGCGACACCTCACAAAAAGATATTTCGTAGGTGTTTTTTAACACTGATTGATGCCCCACCTTGGAAGGTGAGGTTTATTTGTCTAATAAAAACTCAAGGCCCTCTGAGGAGGAAAGACCTTGAGTCAGAACTCAGGACCTAAAATATATGGGTCCCACCCTGAGGAGGATTATATAGAACTGGAGGAACACCCATTTCATGAACCCATAGACTGTGGAAAATAAGAATCATAATCATTAGCAAGGTAAACTTTTTATTCCTTTGAAAATATAGATTCCATGGGATTTTGGATTAGAAACCCCTCAGGGAAAGGATAATTTGTAGTAGCCACTACCCCATCCAAAGATTGCAAGCCTAGATGAGAATATGATGAAACCATACAAGGAGAAGATGTGGTATTACCTAAAGCTGATTGTTTGAATTTTCTATCATACCATAAAGCCTCGATTTTACTCCATTCCGCTGCTGAGAGATAAAGTTCATAATCTATTATCCCCTTTAGAAGATTTTGTTCTCTAGACACAGGGCCAGTCTCGAACAAAGGAACCAAAATATCACCAACAATATTACCAACATTTTCATGATGTGGAGATGACTATAGAGGCCCATATATCTAAATTTTTACTTGTTTCATAGTGGGAGGAAGTCCCTCTTTTAATTTTTGGTCACTGCACGATGTGGACAAGGAATGCACTTTTGAATATTATCAGGGGCACCTCTAAAATTTCTTTAAATTTTTTTTTTCACAATCATCCACAACATGACCCACATCGTGACACTTTACACATCAAAAAGGGGCATTAAGGTAGTCAAGAATCTATAAATAGGTACATCAACCTGAAATCAACTTCATGGATTCATATAAACCTTCTCTAGGGCCCAATTCGACCAATATCTAAGCCACTGAATAATTGGAAGAAGACTTGAAACTGACATCAACAACAATGTGTGTACCCAAAAAATCACCAATGACCTTTAGGCCCTCATCTGACCAATAATCCAATGGAAATTTCAACATCTTTATCCATACCGGGAGACTTTTCAAACCCTCAACACTGGCATCAAACAAAGAGTGCCATAGTTTGCACAGAGGACTTACCGGTCCAAAAACCAACACACACAAGGATGTTTTACCTTGGTAATAGGTAAAACATTGGGGAATAACCTAGAACCAACACCCAAAGTTGCTCCATTCACTGAGAGAGGACACTTACCAAGATCTGACAACTACCAAACTTCCCTACTAAAGATTTTGTATCCATATTTGCAATTTGTGAGACTTACAAATCTTTTCCAACTACAAGCACTATGCCGCGATGATGTGATTGAAAATTCTTCTTACATTTCCTCCCCACAATCCCTTGGTTAGGACCCAACATTCAAATCTTATACTTCTAGATGACTACGATCAAATCTAGGGCCCCCAAATCCAACATCACAACCGATCACTCTAGGGTTCAATGAGGCAACAAGATCTTCTCTCTACGGAGGAAATGGAAACAAATAGACACCATGAATCTCTTGCAAATCCTACAAATGAGAACCCTACAGGGAAGGATCCAAGACTTGACTTGATCCAAGTAGAATTATATGAGAAACAATGAATATCTCTAGATCCAAGTAGGGGGTGCCTCGGCCTTGGGATCCACTAAAATCTCATGTGAAATGATGCAACAAAAGGACATCTCAAGCTCTATATTAATGGTTCAACAGTAGAATATATTTTCCTTGGTTAGGAGATCATCAGAGTAATCCACCATTTGTGGTGAATAGTCTATCTAGCATCCACTCAACACATACCGCCCACTTGGCACATTGGATAACCTAAAACCCACACCCAACCATATATATATATATATATATATATATATATATATACTAAAATGCATTTTATAGAAAAATTAAATGATTTATTTGAATTTTTCTACTTTTTGATGATTTTGTTTGCAACAACACAGGGATTTTAGGCCACGGTTTAAAGAATGTTTCAATTTTAAGCCCAAGAAAAGATGAGGGTGCTACTTGTAGCACCCTTTTCTAATTCATGGGTTGATTTTAAGATTTTGGTTGTAAGGGATCTAGTTGTCAAGGCCATGGATCTCAAAGAAGTTGCAACTCTGACCTTGAAAAAAGCGGGGTGCTACTAGGAGTGACACTTTTTTATTTTGGAGTGAATTTTAGGCTTTTTAGAGCAATGTTATAATTTTTTAAGGTCATCCTTTCAAAGAAGTTGTAATTTTG
>ML823146.1:106861-118958 GCA_009831015.1 Picea engelmannii
GGGGGTTGATTTTAAGGTTTTTTTTGGAAACATTACAAGGTTTTTAGGCCATGGTTGTAAAAAAGGGTACTACCGATAGCACTATTTTTCAAAATAAAGGTAAAAACAATGACTAAATGAAACCTCAAAAAAATGATAACTCTGGAGGGTTCTCATCAAATTTGTAACTATATTATAACACTCTTGACAAATATTTCCTATAAAAATTATTGAGGAAACTTTTCTTCTTTAAGGGTTGGATTAATTGGGTCAAATCCTACATTAATAATCCATAGATATCCCCACTCATGAATGGAAGACCAACTAACTTTATATTCATAAATTAGTAGCCAAGTATTAAAAAAGCTACAAACTTGTAGCCTTGCAATGTAGTTTTGTGACCATTTATGCTTGAGAGACTAAAGAACAAGGTATGAAAAAAATTCAATGATATGTTTTAAATGTAAGTTTGTTATTTTTAATCTTTCTTATTATCTAAGAGAATTCTTATTTTTGTATGTTCAAAGAACCATATAAATTGACTATCCACATTCATAAAGAAAACAAAAGGGAACTTGTTTATGGTTAGAGTAGTTATGTTTAGAGATGTACAGGATAGTTAGAGTAGTTATGTTTAGAGATGTACAGGATAGTTAGAGTAGTTATGTTTAGAGCCTGCATCTCTAAGAGAAAATTATTTGGTTTAAGAATAACATTTAATCGTTCACTTTAATTTGTAATAGACCTTTCATTGCCATTTTACCTAAAAATTTAAATTCAAATGTTTAGCATTAGAATCTCAAGAGGTACATTATAAGTCCTTGGAATTCTTAATGTTTATAGGGATTGAGATGCCAGTCTCTATATCCTTGAGTCAAACAATTATGGCCTTTGTTCATTGCAATTATTTTCATCCATATAACCTTTGTGATTCTATGTACATGGTTGGTACATTAAATGCCTGGAATCCAATAGCTACTTTTCACTTTTGTCATATTGGATTTCTACTGGTACAAAAGGATCTTTCTACAACTAGTTTTTATATGTACAATTATTGTACCCCATAGCACATTTGTCGTACACTTTATAGTCCCAATGGTCAATTATGGATAGAATTAGGCATATTTATACACGTTAATATTAAATTAAGTATTTAACAATGATATATTGTTGAGTAGACACTCAAGCCACCCTTCTTCTCAGATAGCTAAGTTCAACCATCATTTTCTCAAGTGGAAGCTTAAGTTATATGTGATAAATTGTGCCTTACAACTACAATGGAAACATATTATCTAGAAAAATCATTAATCCATACATATTATTGTTGCTTGTAATATTAAAAATATACATATAGGTACGAGCAAGAAGATTAAATTGAAGGTTTTACTTTTCAATTTTTTTTAATTTGGCTCACATTAGGCTTTTGATGACATAACAACATAATTGAAATAAATAATGACAAACTTGCAACTGTTTCGACATTTTTCTGACATCTTAGCAATGTCTTTAGCATGTTTAGAACACTTTATTTTGATGAGGTGTTCCATCTTTCAACATATTTAAGACGTTGGTAAGGTTTCAGAATACAGTCATCATGTCACAAAAGTGCATGTCCATCATAATGAAATGTAGCCACCATGATGATCGGAAGGATGTTGGTATTGTGTTAGAAGACCAACACCATATCACATAAGTGCATACCCATCAAAATGAAATGTGGTCACCATGATGGTTGGAAGAATGTCTATTTGGTGTTGAAATAATAATGGTATGTCACAAAATGTTATTTCCCTTCAGAATGACACATGACCACCATGGTGGTTGGAAGGATGTCAGTGTGATGTTGGAATACCAATGTAATTGTAGAAAAATGCTTATTTATAAAAGTGTCACATAGTCTTCAAAGTGTGTCATAATTGAAATGATATACCAACAAGTGGGAATTGCAATGTAGTTACGATGAAATTATTCTGACAATAGAAAAATTCAAATTTTGATGTGATGATGTTAAATTTAGTGTCCACAAAGTGTTGAAATTTGCACCTTAAGGTAGTAGTTCCTCTTGATACAAATTATCCTCCATACACTGTTGTTTGATGAACACACGCAAATTTGGTTGGGCTTGTGAAATAGAAGCCACTATGCTTAGCTTGCATGAATAAATATGTCAAACTTCAATATGATTTTTCTATCTCGAATGGTTCTAGCCATGCCTTCATCATCCGAACAATCCACTCTCCCTATTGAAACAATAGACTTTGGATCTATGGAGTGATTTTGTCCAATAATAAGGTCATATGATTCTATGCTAACTCATGAAAGTAGATGTCACTTTTCCAACCACCCAAATCCACAATACATTGATCTACTACTTGACTCACCCACTTCTTGGCACCATTGGCCATTTGTAACTTCCAGAGATCGTAGAGTTTTTTTATGGTAAGATTACAATTTGCCACCACCCTAGTGAATAAAACTATGAATGTTACATGTATTAACCAAGAAGGTAAAACTTTGATCGGATATAATACATTGAGTCTCAACCAAAGGTGCCTAGTAATTTGCATGTTGATCATCCATTGCAACATATATCTTTCATGTGAACACCATTGTCTATAATTTTATTGAGGATAAGTTTGAAAATACCTCAAAATATCATGATTTCAATGTGACTCAAATGTACATCTAATCAAGTAATGGTGCCAAAATTTCAAAGTGTGAACAATCACTAAAATTTATAAGTCACACATAGGGTAAATTTGCTCATGTTTATTCAACTTCTTTGATTCAAAACTAGACACCCTTCCATCTTGCATCATAAATCCACCAATGCCTTCATTACATGCATCAACACACACCAAGAATTTCTTATCAAAGTCCAGTAATATTATAACATGTGTGGTGGTAATGAATATTTTTATCTATTGAAGTCCTTCTCGATGAAAATTTTCTAGACAAACTTTTATCCCTTGCACCATAACTAGGATAAGGTTCGTATAATCTTGGATAACCCTTCAACAAATCGCATGTAACAATACACCAAGACTAAGAAAATTCTAACTATAGTTTTCTTCTTAGATCTTAGCCAATTTCAAATAGGTTCAATCTTTTTAGGATTTAGTTTGTCCTTGTTTTGAAATTACATACCCCAAGTACTAAATTCTTTCTTTAAAAAATTCACTTTTGCTCAATTTTCCTACAACTTATGCTCCCTCAAAATATTTAACACAATCTACAAATGCTCATTGTGTTTTCTACACTCCGAGAGTAAATTAGGATGTCATAAATAAATACTAAGAAACAATTGTCTAAGTACATCATGAATACATCATTCATCAACCTCATGATATAGCAGGTGCATTGGTTAGAACAAAAGGAAACACCAAAAATTAATAATGAACACAACGAGATTTGAAAGTTGTCTTTGAAATATCCACTTTCTAAACTTTAATTTGATGATATCTTGATCTCAAAACTATCTTAGAGAACAACTTCACACCTTAAGTTGATCAAATAAATAATCAGTTGTCAACAAGGGATAACAATTCTTAATGGTGACCTTGTTTCAACATGTCATAATTAATGCACATGTGAAATGTTTCATCTTTCTCTTAACAAAGAGCACATGTACACCAAATAAGGAAACAATACGCTAAATAAAACCCTTGTCTAGTAACTATTGTAATTGTAACTTCAAATCACTAATATAATTTGGTTTGAATCAATAGGGTGCCTTTAATATAGGAGTTGATCCATGCATAGGTTCTATCTTGTAGTTGACTTCTCACTTAGGTGGTAATCTAGGAAATTCCTCTAGAAAAAAATCTAGGAATTCTTTCACCATGAGTAATTGATTTAAATAATTCCTTGGTTATATATTCACTTCATCCAAATGAGTCAAATACCCACTACATCCTTTGTGCACACTATGCATAGCTTTCATAGAAGAAATATGTCAAACTACAATAGGATATTTTTCTCCTTGAATGATTCTATCCATGCCTTCGTCATCCAAACACTCCACTCTCTTTTCAAAGAAATCCACTTTGTCTCTATGGAGTTCTAACCAATCCTATCGAATAACCTCGTCATATGATAACAACAATTTAATTCCTGAAACTTGAGTATGTAAACCACCTTGTCATATGATAACACCAATTTAATTCCCGAAACTTGAGTATCTAAACCACCACTTATTGCATTTAAATCTACTCATGTTATATTTGTTTTGGATCATTTGTTGTCTACTTTCTGACGGACATAATTCATATTCACTTCTCCATGTTATTCTTTGAATATCGATTGTTAATGAAAGCACTTATTTCACACGTAGAACACATCCAAAGTAACTTGGAATATATTGAATTTACATAGTAGTAATATGAATAATTCATGGTTAAATGTCACATTGATATAACACTCATTTTATTCAATGATACAATGTTGTGATTTTCACTCCTCAATGCTTCATCTATTTTTGAGTTATAATTAGGCATTCATTGTGGAAACACTAAGTAAATTGGCTATCATTATATGATTGTTGAAGAATTGATAGAATTTCCTTAATCATTTCAGGCCTCTTAACCCAAGTTTATGGTTTACTCTCAATCCACTCATATCTTGATAAGTAAAAATTGTGTTTCTTTGGAATTGATTAAACAAGTAATGTGTGTGCTTTACCACATTTATCACATCTAAAGAAAACCGATTATTTGGTTAACCACTTACATAATCAATATAAGTTAAAAACCTCTCCCACATTTACAACGAGTTAGCTTGATCGATCTTAGGGATACCTTTAGACTAGGAATCTCTTTTTTCCTCATTTTGAAGTGTGGGGCAATGCCACCAAGGTGATAGTGGGTGGATTTCCTAGTAGTTACCTATAAGCTCTCATGTTTGTGGTTAGAAATTTTCCATCTATCGAGAATTTGAGCGATAACATCTCTCAAGTGAAAATATTCTCCAATACATATCACCCATTGTTTAGTTTCTACCAAATAAGTGTCAAGCCCTTTTCCACTCTAAAACTAGTTCGTAACACACCTACTCCACAATCTTAGCATGCACAGTAACATGTAAAATCACACCATATCAATCTAACACGTTAACATGACATGTGAGCCAATCTTTCATGATGACCATCTAAACAACCTCTACATAGTTGTTGAAGTATTCCCAGAGGCTCTCCTTGCTCATCTCCTTTTCTCTTTCCTCTCTAGTGAATCCAATAGCTCCTTAAAAAACCTCTACTATCAAGTAGTCACCACCTCAAGAAGGTTTTTTAGCGCTTCGATATCAATGACCAAGAAATTCTTAACACACCATTTTATCCTCTTGAAATATGGATTTTCCAACAATAGCTCGTCATCATTCAACTCCAAATCCTGATTCTCATACATTTCCCTGCTGGAAATTTCCAAATGTTGAGAATTTAAATTCTCATTATGGGAAAAATCACTTTACTTCTTGAGGTATTTCCTATGCAAGCATTTCTTGGAGAGAAAAGGATGGAGATCGCCACAATAAGGGTTATCATTCCTATCTTTCAAAAACTCCCTGACATATTTAAAACACACCATTAATTCCTCCCATTTGTCTCTTCATTGTTAGGCATCCCTGAAAAATTGTTCTTTCCACAAATATTGGACTATTTTGTCCTAAAGTTATATCATTCTTCTGTTGCGAGAAAACCTAAGATTTTATTCTATTTGAAGCTTTATGATCTTGAGTGAATAAATCCAGAACCTCAAGAACTTCATTTTCATTCGTCAACCACTCTTGTGAGAGAGTCTAGGCTAACCAAGTAGCAGATTTGAGTGATTCTAACAGTTTTACACTAGATCTCATATTCAACACTGTAGAGCCAGAATTCTTCATAAAAACTCTTCCTTTGGTACTAGGAAAGTTGACAAATATGCACTTCCATAGTTAGATCTAGGCATCTTGTAGATCCAATAGATCTAAAGATCCAATCAAAGATCCATGCTTCTCCATGTATGTTATAGGTGAAATCCACATGCTTCAATCACACTCTCCTATCAAGATTTCCTTCTGCACAAGATCCCACTCAAACCAAGATTGGACTAAACAACCTTGTCCCTAATACCTTGGATATGAGATTATTAGTCTCTGATATCGAATGAAAGGAAGAAGAGGTGAATAATACACATCCTACACTATAAATGAGAGAAGAATGTGCAAAAAGTAATGGTCTGCAATTTTATATGAAAAAATTAAAATGCAACAACAGAATAGACTAACACACAAGAATAAAATGATGCACAATACAAAATACGCAGAGAATGAAAGAGAATAATACTAGAATTGAGAAGTTAAATAACCATTTATTGTGGTTTCAACAAGAAGACACCCTTTTATCAGACTGGGCGATTTTTTGTTTACAACAACAGCATAAGACTTGTTGTTTTCATTTATGAATCACAAATGTCATTTCCAATTATTATTGACTGACTTAACTAACCTTTTAACAGAAATTATGGAGCACCTTGTCTTACTAGACTGGCGAAGGATTTTTATTAATTAACTTTCTGACATAACTAACATGATAATTATTTATTAGGAAACTATTATACGTCCTCATGTTGACTATAAAAGGAAGATGGGAACCCTCTCTGGTGGTCCAATTCCTCCCTGTTTAGATATGGAAGCATCCCTGCTTCTACCAGCAAATGAGGAAATTTTCACTGCATTCTCTCCAATTCTTTCTCGAACTATATCAGGATCATATATGAGTGGGTGAATATGATGATGTTTTCCTTTGAATCGGTTCTTGTCCCACAAGAGCCACACATGAGCTTTCGGGTGAAAGAACAATGGCATGTGAATTTTATGAGGCCTTTGTTTCACATGCTCTAGTGTATTTGGTAATGAAACTGCTACCTGAAGATGGAACTGAGTGAAATTTTGGGTATAACATTGTGTTGAGTGTTGTTCTTGTTTTTTTATGTGAAGACCCAAGTCAATATTGATAAGCTAGTGCTTCATTATTTTCCTCAACATTCCCCTTAAATACAAGCTTGCTGGAAGAACAACGGGTGTGTCCAATACACCCTATATGATTAACTGCTCCAACTAAGAAGGGATGCCTCTGCAGATGATTTTTACCCACTATACTTCATTTGTAATAACTTTGTTTGGTTGAATATTTCTCAATAATTTGTTTGGAAAAAGAGGAATTGCCAAGCAAAGTGTTATAATATGTTGGAACTTTTGTTGGATTACATAACCTACTGGCAGAGACTACTAGAACAAAAGCTTTTTTTAGAAAAAAAAATGTCGAAGATGCACAAGGAAAAGATAAAGGTGGAGTAGGGCATGAATTCAAAAGATGGTTAGGTTGGTGTGCTAACACATAAATATCTAAGGGAGAGAGGCAGTATGAAGGAGCATTGGGAAAAGAGGCTTCCAGAATGAGATCAATGGTGTGCTCAATAGAGCAGGACGGGGGCAGTCTCATGGGTTGGGGAAAGGAATTGACAACTTTTGGGAGTGAAGGATCCATGTCCTGAGGTGTTGCTTTGGTAAGATGATATTGTTTAATGGGGAGAACCAAACACAATGAAACATATTTGGTCATATTTACTTTCTTAACGATTACTTGTCAGGTCAAAAGGTTGTGTGGAGTGAGGGGTAGAGGAGGTGAGAAAATAGGTTCATCCCTCATGTTGCAGGTGGTATTTATGGAATTTAGAATGACAAACAATGTTTTGGGCCTATTGGTAGGGGAGTCTAAGTAACAAGTTGGCACAATCTAAAGGAGAAACATTACACACCATAGTATCCCGGAATGGGACAATAGAAAAGGTCGCCAGACAACACCGAGAGACAGTGAGGCGTGAGCCTTATTTTTGTACCCATTCGAGATGATATGGTTGAGGGTGTGGAGTAGTTGGGAGTTGTAGGAATTGAACCAAGTCTTGGGCGATGAGGTTCTTTTCGATTCTATTGTCTAGGATGAGAGTAGCCAATTCGTTCTTAATTGGACAATTGTGGGTAAACAGGGGCACATGAGAGGCGTCATGTTCATTAGTGGTCATTAGAATTAAAGATGGGTTAACTTCTATAGGATTTTCGAGAGAAACGAATTCATGAGGGTCAAGGGAATTAGACTAAGAGACATCTGCAAAAACAGTTTTGTTGGGGCGAAGATTTTGAAGTGTCTGACAGTCGGCAGAAGCATGTGAGTTGGTCTTGTGGAAGGTACACCAGGGTGTCTTTCAAGGTGTGGAGGTGGTGATATGGGTAACCTAAGAAGGGAAAACAATATAAGGGCCATATCCATTTTGGGGTGAGCATATTCGAGGAGCCACTTTACACTCGATAGCCAAGAAGGGAAAACAATAGAAGGCCCATATTCGGTTTGGGGTGAGCAGATTCGAGGAGCCACTTTACACTCGATAGCCAAGGCCTAAAGAAATGCCTTGTCCAATGAAGAAATCTCAAATAAATCAACTTCATGACAATCGCCTCTATCCATGACCCAGGAATAAGTTGCCAGTTGAGTGTCCCACCATGTCTACGTAATTCCCTCGAGTTGCAAACAGATGATCTAAAGCTTCATGTCTTCCGTCATCTCAAAACATGTATGGAAGTATGTGGAAAGGCTGCAAAGACAAGAGTCAACATTCTCACCATTCATTTGGATGAAAAAATTTGGTAATTGGAAGCGTGTATCGAGATGCATGGGTGTTGGAGCTTTGTGTCATTGTAGACAATGTATCTCCTAGAGATCCATCATTAAATCTTGAATTGGAGTTGTGGTAGTGGATGAAAAATCCTTTGTAGGAGGCTCTCTTCATGACGGCATAATTTTCATTCACCACGAATGTCGATCTGTCACTAGATATTGGAGAATGGTGAAATATGAACATGTTGGAAGCCTTGAGGAGGGCACACTAGAAGTCCTGAGAAGGACATCCGGATTTGAGAAAAAAAAATTGTTGGATGGACTCTCTTTTGAATTTTGTGGCTGAGCAGAAGCTAGCTTGGATCCAGGATCTGATACCAATTGATCAACAATTATATATTGTAATGTTCCTGACTTGGCTAGTCTAGGAAATGCTGCTAATGTGTGTGTAGGATCAAAGGTTTACAACATATAAATGATCATACAAATAATAAACGTGACAAAGGACTGCAAGTTTGTATTATGATATCTCTGTGGATTACAAAATGGTTGAATGCAGCTGAATAACTAATAATACTTGACTAGATCAACATACAAAGGATCTCAGCTAGAATATAAATAAGCAACTGCGGCTGAATAAAATAACAACACTCGGCTAGATCAAAAGACAAAAGGATCTTAGCCGGAATACAAATAAGCAACTAAAAGATAATAGCCGGAATATGGGAGCACTAAAGAATAATGGAAGACCTGGATGATATTCCTGGTGACTAGTGTGTGTCTTTCAACACCGAAATTAGCCAACTGGTGTCTTCCTCCTGGAATACACTGAACTATCTCTCCTGAGATGTGCCTCTTCTCCTCAATGACAATTCATAATCTTCATAATGATGAATTAGGTCGCTGACCCTTCCTTTATAGCTTTCCAAAACCCTAAATCATGTTGAAACCCTAAATCACTGTTGAAACCCTAATTCACTGTTGACTTCTATTTTTCGCTCATAATGACTTAAAATCATTGTTAACTCTTGTTAGCTCAATGTCACTTTCTGAATATAACACCTGTGACTGGAGTGACCTCTAGTAACCCTGTTTACCCCTCTTTGGCCCTGGCTATAGTCTAACGAGGTGGTTTAGACCATTAAGCCTTCTCTTTTGGAGCTCCTATTTGGAAAGGGACATTACAGTCCACCCTTCCCAAAATTGCTTGTCCTTAAGCAATACTAGTCCAGGGTGCTGCAACAACTACTCACTCTCCCAAGTAGTGTCTTCTACTAGAAGCCCTCTCCATCTGATCAAAAACTCTCTAATGACCCTGCTCCTTAGTTTCCGCTCCCGAAACTCCAAAACCTCCTCCGAAACTAACTCCAATTTTCCCTCCTCATCCAACGGGGGAAGTTCCTCTGATGTGTTAATGAATTGTCTCACTGCCTTTTTTAGGCAAGACACGTGGAACACGTTATGAATCTTGCTGCCCTCTGGAAGCTCTAGCTCGTAAGCAACCTCGCCTACTCGGCGCATGATCCTGTAAGGACCATAAAATCTGGGCTTGAGCTTTTCATCTCCACTCTTCTTCAAAGATGACTGTCTGTAGGGTTGGAGTCTCAAGAAAACCAAATCTCCAACCTCAAAGCTGCACTCTATCATGTGCTTGTCCGCGCTTATCTTCTGTCGGTTTTGCGTTGTCTATAGGTTCTCTTTCAACAATTTGAGAATCTCCTGACTCTCTATGATCCAATCCTTGGCCTTGGGAGATCTTCTCTCCCCAAAGACCAAGTCTACCAAAGTGGGAGCATCATATCCGTACAATGCTCGGAAGGGTTTCATACCAATGGACATGTGGAAGGTGGTGTTGTAGCAATGTTCCCCTAAATGTAACCACTTCACCCACGTTCTATGTTGTCCTCCTACATAGTTCCTCAAATACCCTTCAACCCACTTGTTGACAATCTCGATCTGCCCATCTGTCTAAGGGTGATAGTTGGTGCTAGGTGTCAACTCTGTCCCCACCAACTGAAACAACTCTCTCCAAAATATCCCTATGAACCGATTGTCCCTATCAATGACGATGTTCTTCAGCAACCCATGAAGTCTGAGGACCTCCCTGAAGAAAATCTTAGCTACGTGAACTGTGTTGTACTCTATCGATATGGCGTAGAAATGAGAAAACTTGGTCAATCTGTCGACAACTACATAGATACAGTCCTTACCGTGGACCTTGGGTAGACCGATGATGAAGTCCATAGATATACTCTCCCATTTCTGCTCTGGAATGGGGAGTGGCTGAAGTAGCCCTGCTGGAAGAGCATGCTCTGACTTGTTCTGCTGGCAAGTCACACACTCATTGGTGTGTCTCATAACGTCTTGTTTGAGGCCCTTCCATGAGAACCTCTCTCTGATCTGTCTGTAGGTTTTGAAAAACCCCTGATGGCCTGTTAGAGGTGAATCATGAACTGTGTTGGGGATTTTCTTCTTCAGCCCTGAATCTGGCACCAAGTAGACTCTATCCTTGTAAAATATGACATCGTCAATGAACCTATACCAGTCATCCTGTATCTTCCCATCAATCACCTCACAAGATAACTTGTTCTTGGAATATTCCACTAACAAGTGGGATTTCCAATCTACTAAAATCTCCATCAAAGAACATGTCGCAGGTCTCCTCAATAGTGCATCGGACACAATCTTCTTCTTCCCCTTGACATACTCTATGTCAAAGTCGAATGCCTATACCTTTGTCAACCATTTCTGTTGGCGCTCACTGAGGTCCTTCTGCTCAAGGAAATACTTCAAACTGTTGTGATCGGTATTGACCACAAATTTTTTGCCCACAAAATATTGTCTGAACTTGGTCAAGGCATGCATGATTGCCAACATTTCCTTGTCATAAATGGAGTACAACCTCTCAGGTTGACTAAGCTTCTGGCTCTCGAATACAATGGGGTGTCCTCCCTGCATCAAAACTGCACCGATCCCTTCGTCGAATGCGTCACACTCTAGTATAAATGGCAAGGTGAAATCTGGTAGTGCCAACACTGGACAAGTGCTCATGACTTCCTTCATGTGATCAAAGGCTTCCTGTTATTTCTCAGTCCATATGAAGGCCCCATGCTTGGTAAGATCTGTCAGCGGTGCTCCAAGCTGATAAAAACCTCGGATGAACCACCTGTAATAGTTGCATAGCCCGAAGAAGCTCCTCAATTCTGTCACGTTCTTGAGCGTTGGCCAATCTAGAATGGCCCCGATCTTCTCTTGGTGCACTTGTACACCCTGTGCACTGATGATGTGGCCTAAGTAAAGTATCTCTATCATACTGAACTCACACTTGTTGATTAAGGTTGGTTTTCATTGATGTCAACCCTTGAAGAAAGACCCATAGCACAAAGTTTTGGGTAATGGACCCAATAGTGTTTGATGTAAATATGACTCATTATTGTTTTGTCATGGTTGATAAGAAGTAAATATGGA
>ML823147.1:45742-78145 GCA_009831015.1 Picea engelmannii
GCGACATCACCTCATTGCATCCTAAATCCCCCTCTCCAAGCATTATCGCCTACCATTTTTACAAATCACCACCACCATCCTGAGGTATCACATCCCACAACCACCCTTTGTAAGTTCCATGTCACGACCCCGTTAGCACGTCCCATCTGTCTAACCGTTACAAGTCATATCTTCCCGTTCGCCCCTCAATCACTAGTCTACACGTCAATCGTCTTCACACATCATATGTCCTCAACCTTACCCTCTCATGCTCTAAACGACCCGTTGGCCATTTATGACTGACCACATACCAGTTGTTCATCTGACCTGTCCTTTTTTTCCGAACGGATACCCGTTCACTCAAATTCAACCTCGTTTTGGTCAGTTACCATTCCATTCACACTCCCTGCGTATCAAAGACTCATTTTCCTTCGCCTCTGCAACAACTCATCCAACCAGAGTTTTCACCTACTAACATGTGTTAAGTGTGCAGGTACCGGAGGAAATCAATGGCACCCAAAAGTAAAAAATCAAATGTAGAGGAAAATCCTTTTCTCCCACCTCCTGTCGATCTTGACTGGATCCAATTAGCAAACACAGACTATATAATCTCAGAAACTAGGGATGAATTCAACTTTGTTGAGCTACATTCGTGGTTCAGAGACACCTTCATCGATCATAGCGATGAAATTGGGCTTTGGTAGTCAAATCTCCATCTGTATCTTTTTCCCCAAGTCTATCACTTTCCTGAATTCATCCTCAAGTGCTAAGCACACTACCTCCCTGATCAGAGAGCCATAGTATCTTCGTTTGGAGAAACCCTTTTCCTTATTTCACCTGATTCCATCAATTATATGATGCAAGTACCCAGAGCCGAACCCTGTTCTCCCCTCACAATTGAAATTCTTACAGAATTGTATCAGAACCTGACGTTTCCCAAAAGACCACAAATCTTCAAGCTATTCCTTCCTCAACATGCCCAATTCCCTAAGAAGAATCCTCCCTATCACTCGTCCATATTTTCCAAAAAGGGAAATCAGATTATCTCAACACTGTGTTGTTTGCTCGGTTACTTCTTAGATGAATGGGTGGATGAACCTATCTTAGGTTTCCTGTCCATTTTCTCTGCTAAAGAGAAATTGGCCACTCATTTCAACTACAACAGTTTCTTGGCCAAGAACCTGCACGACCAACTGGAAAATTTTCCTTTAGAAGGCATGTTCTGATATTCCTCAATACTGGCCTACATGTTCATGTTCTATCAAGCAGACAAATTTTCCTTTCACATGCAGAATATGGACAGGAAGGAACACCTCAAGTAGTCACTTTATGGATGTCGCTGCTCAGGAGAAGCTCCATTGAGTTCACTTTTAAACAATTCATTGAGTTGTTTTATCACCCAATTGTAGGCATTCTTAGTGGAAGACCTGAGCCGAGGATAAACGAGGAGATCTAAAGAGTTCTTCACCTTTTGGATCTCGCAAAGACTGGGGACTGGTTCCTATACCAAAATCACATAGAAATCAGAGTGTATGGGTGTGAACAGCTCCATACAAGTTACCCAAGTATGTGCCTGTTCGAATATTCGCACTGGAGTATATTCGTCAGATGATAAACTCAGATGACATCCATTTTGTATCTCTAAAGAAAAAACAACAGATGAGGATCAAAGGGAAAATAAGACTATTTATCTGCAACAGTCGAGCTCTGGGGAAGAGGCAGATAAATTATTGAATGAAATGAAATTCAATACCCGTTTTATTTGGCGATATGACCCCAGTGGGATCATTTCAGAGATGATATCCAAGAACAAAAGTTCACCTTATGCTCACACCTTCAAACCAAAAATTGAAAATTATGTGAACCAGACATAGTGGGAAGCAAACACTCTGGTAGATACAGAGCCACAGGAATCTCCTTCGGCTTCTTTTCACTGACTACCACTCCACAGGTACCCAAGGAAAAAAGGCCAAGAAAGGATTATTCACCTTCAATCACTGAGGTATCAACAAAATATTTTCAAGTATACAACAAGAAACCCAAAACCACTCATGCTACTCACATGTCTGGTGAGGAAGAGACCTACTCTGCCACAGTGATTGAAAGAGGATAGCAGGTGGTGTCAACTTCTTCTTCAAAGAAGCAAACAGAGATAGTTGTGACCACCTAATCTCCACAAGGATCTGTACCTCTAAGCATTTTTGAAAAATATGAAATGAATAAAAAGAAGAACCATACGCTGACCAACAACACATACTCTTAGTTTTGGAAGCAAACTTCCATGGTACAACATCGATTGTTGTCATCCTTTGATATAGAGAAAGTAAGAATGCCTTTGGCATTTCTGCAAGAACAGGTGTCTCAACCCAAAGAGATCACAGATTACAAGAGGTCGACTATCGTTTTTGACACTAAACAAGTCCATCAAGCTGACCACATGGACTTGCATAGAAAGACTGGAGAAATGGTTTTCTCCACATTGGCACACGCTTCCTCTACAACAACAACGTTATAGGTGTATTTAAGCAATGTTCAGACACAATAGAAGTTGGAAAAGATATCCTCTTTTGCAAAGGATAACAGAAAAAAATCCTTAGAGGAGTTGGTGCTCAATATTGGGTATGATCCCTCGAATGTAAAAGAAACAGAGTAAATGGTGAAGAAAAATAATGCTAACATTGCATCTTTGAGAAAACAACTGAAATTTCCACCAACAGAGAATTCACAAGCTAAAGAAATAGCCAAGGAAGAAAATGAGAAAGAAGAATTGCTAAAACTTATCATGTAGCAGAATGCATAGCTCAGGGAAATGGAGGCAGAGTTGGAAAAGTTATTAAAAGAGAAGGAACAATCGACCCCGATGGAATTCATTCCATTGAGTGCATTTTCCATCTCAGAAGTCAGTACAACAACTATGCCAACAACCAATACAACATAAATTCCATCAACAACTCCATTGACAACATTGGAAAAGACTATGTAGCTAGCAAAGTCCATGGAGGAAATGACTCTACAGGGAACAAAGATCAATATGTTGAAAATGGAGATTGAATGTCTACAGGAACTCAAGTCTTCTTTCCAAACAAGATACAATGTTGAGAGACAAGCAAGAGAGAATCTTAAGCAGGAAATACAACAACTCCAGAAACAAACAGTCGCAGGAAAGACATTAGTTGAGGCTAAGGAAAATATCTGGACAAACATCTCTAATTCCATAAATGAGATTTGGCCCATGGTGCAAATCATGTTTGAACAAAATGATATGGTGTTGAAGAGTAGGCAGGCCATTGACAGGATAAGAATAGAGCTAGGTGAGATGCCCTTGACAGCCAACAAGATCATCAATTTTTGAATTCAAAAACCAAGGAAGAGCTTGAGGACATAAAAGTTGAAGACAGGACAAAAACTATCCTTGAAGTCAAAAGAGTGTTGACCAAGAGGGGATTAATGCTGGAGTTGGAGGAGAAATCTTAGAACATGGACATTGGGGTTCAAAGATTTTTTAGCAGGATTGAAGCCTTACAGAAAAAGGGTCTTCCTAATCTACGTTTCCTAAATGATAAATTAATGACTTTGTCCGATTACAAGCAAAATATCGCTACCATGGCCAAAGACAGTTCCAAGTTTTTAGGGATACAAGCAACATCACGGGCAAAGCGTTCTTGGAGAATTTGCATCATGACCTCAACATACAACACGAAATCAAGTACATCTTCCTCATCAAGATGAATTTTGCTAAATACACTGAGATGGATGAAGTCTATCGTCGACTAGTGAAAGTTACCATCCCAAGCACACAAAAATGGGATGAGCTGTGCGAATTGATTGAGTAAAGGTAAATCCTTGTCCAACTCAGTGTCCAACACAGTTAAGTTCATTCGAATGACTCACCAACGGTCTTCCCTGAAATCAGCATGAGAGATTCGACACATCATCATCAGTTACTACATTTCTGCATCTTGTTAGCTAGTTAGTTAGACTCAGACTCTATCACGTCCTGATCATTAATGAAATGGTCGTTTGTAACTTTTATTATAAATATTTCCAACTTAGAAGTATTGAGGGTTGTTGATATTTATGCCCAAGCAAGCTCTAATCACTATAATTTTTATCACGAGGTTTTTCCAGTAATACAAAGAGAAGTTTCACAGGATTCTTGCGTGTTAATTGTTGGTGAAGTTTCCTCTGTCTGCGTAAAAAAAAATTCCTTCTTAGTTATCATATTGTCTTTCTAAATCTAATCTTTAAAATAAGTTAAAGTTGCAGAATTTTCCATTGTGTACTCTATTCTTAATCTTTTATAGATTTAAATGTTTTTTCTTCTGATGTTATAAAAAATAAATTCTTAAATGCTTTTTTTTTTAACTGATATCTCACCATTTTAAGAAATACACCATTTTATTCCTAAAGAATCCAACATTATCACTATCTCTCCCTGTAAAACGAATATCATAAAAGTTGTCTTTAACCTCTATCTTTTTAAAACAGACCCCATACCCCAATGGAAGTGTAAGTGATGTTCAGACATTTCATTTAAAAACAATACAAATAACTCGGTTATATTCTTTCTAACTAGCCTAAAATCTTGAAAATCCAAACAAATCTAAAACTCACAGAGAGATCCCTCTTTGAAACTGGTAAGGCTAGTTCCTAGTTTCGAAGCGGTTGGTTAAGGTTACCTCTAATAAATTTCTTCTTACCTCACAACAACCTCTAGGAATTTACAGAGTGATAACATAAATGGTAACCATACCAGGGAAGAACTAAACAAACTTTCCACCCCTTGTTTTCTTTTCCCTAGAACAAAGACAACTTTATTTCTGTAAGAAACACAAACCTTAAATTTTATCTAGAAATAATATTAAGAGGTTTTTGAAGTTTGTATATAAATAGTTAAAATCTCCAAAGGAGGAATAAAATCAACAGTTCTGGCTCCCAAAAGAATTTCTACCAGATCTCATCCTGACCCAGAACCTGCAATAGTAATAGATAACCCTGAAAGACTACTCAGGGAGAAAAATATTGCAGAAATTTCGAGGATTAACAACCCACTTCCAAGGTCTTTTTCCATCCCAGAAAATTTAGTTGTTCTTCCAGACCTTGAGCCTGAAATACCCTTTCGAACAAGTCTTTTTAGGACAAAATCCAATAGTTTTGTCAGTAAAACGGTCTTAGACCAAACCGTTTTTCATCCCAGGACCCCTGAGATACTTTCTCCTAGAGCTAAAGTGGATCAACGTTTTCACCCCGAGACTGATAAGCTCGAAGACCTAGTCACAAATATTGGTCAAGCCCTAGACAAACTTCATCTTCAACAGTTCATCGAACTTCCTACTTTAACTATTGCTGCAGTTTCTGCTAAAACTAAACCAGGTCACTCCAATCCTCCAAGCCTGTCGTCTTCTATATATTTAGGCATTACCTCTCCTATCACACAGGTTGTTGTTCAGTCTCCTCCACCAATCATGGCGGCAAGATATGCTCCAATTGTATTGGTTGCTCCTTTACATGAGATGCCCCAAGATTATCAAACTAGACTCCCACAGTTTGATAATACTGGTCCCTTGAATGCACAAAAACATGTTGACAAAATGAACGATTACTTAGTCCTACAGGAAGTAGATGAAGTTGATGTGCAGATGATATTATTTGCACAAATCATAGCTGGAGAAGTGAAAAAGTGGTTCAAAACTTTACGTGCTGCTACCATTACTGATATTGTTGGCTTTCATCAGACTTTCCTTGACCGGTGGGAGGTAAAGAAAAATCCTCTCCAAATTCTCTCAGAGTATGAGAACATCAGAAGGAACCAAGGAGAGACATTCTAGGATTACTGCACTCATTTCAACAATCTATACAATGCTATCCCAACTGAAATCAAGCCACCACAAGGTTTGGCATTAATAAAGTTCCCTGATGGTTTTGACGCTGACATGTCATATCAATTAAGGGAAATAAATGCAACAACTTTGGAAGACATGCAAAGAAGTGTTGTCAGTGTAGAAGTAAATATTTTGGCCAGAAGGGCCAGGCAGAGAACATAAAAGAGGGTCACCATCAAAGAAGAACCTTCTACTTCCTCATCAGATGCGAAATTAGATTCTCTCGCCAGCTATGGAGAAAACGATGGAGAGACTCACCATAACTGAAAGGAACCCACCTAGGGAGAAACAAACTTCCCCTCAAATTAGAAACCCAAACTTTAGAAGAAATCCACCTCAGATTAGACAGAGAGATCCTAGAGATCAACTGGAACAAAGGGGATCTGATCAACAGATTAGACCACCTCTCTAGGAAAGCTACGTTGATGACGGGGAAGATGTAATTGAGGAATGCGATGATACTCATATAAATATAATGGGTGATCATGATCATGATCATGAACCTATTTTCCTCACCCAGGAAGAACATGAAATCTTTCTCCTTTCACAAACATAGGTAAATGAGGAAGATGAGAAAACAGAACAACAAGCCTTTGAGAATGATATAATGGAGGTTCACAGGCAGTATAACTTGAGGAGTAAGAAGACTAACGAGAATTCTCCGAAGAAGGTTGCTGAAATCAAGAAAACCTCAGAAAACCTTCCCAGGAAATCCCCTGGGGGGAATGACATTGAATCCCCTGCGCACAAAACTCCAGAAGTTATTAAGAGAACAAGTCGGATAGAAGTTTCATCAACCATTCAAACAGGTGAACCTACCCACAAAGTTTCTATCAATAAATCAGAAGTACAGAGTTTAAACAAAACCACCTCTCCTTTCATCCTTGAAGGGGAACTAGCAAAATTGAAGATTCCCATTCCCCTCTCCGATATGATGAATAAGAATGCTTACAGGTCTCAGGTGATAAAAGATCTAAGCATCGAACCCGATATAGGTCCCAAATCCTTGAATGTTGGATCTGTACACCACTCTGACATAGTAAACCTTGTCGATGATCGACCTAAGCTCATGTTTGGTCCTAAAGTTGATGATCAAACTGATAATGGGGCCGTGGCCTCTTTTTACATCAGCCTAAATATCCACGATCTAATATTACACAACGCTATGCTGGATTCGGGTGCCTCTTACAACCTAATGCCCAAAGCCGTGATGGAAAAGTTGGGACTAAAGGTCACCAGACCCTACAAAGATTTGCATTCTTTCGACTCTAGCAAGGTCAAATGTATAGGCCCAATTAAATACTTATGCATCACCTTGGCTCAAATCCCGGTGAAAATTTTGGTGATGGACATCATCGTGGCAGATATTCCCCCCAATTATGGTATGTTTCTATCAAGTTCTAGGGGAGATAAATTGAGAGGAACCCTACAACTAGATATGTCCTATGCCACCATTACAGTTTTCGGTCAATAGAGAAGAATTTACGGGGAGACACTGATGAAGTATATGGTCAGTAGTCAGGAAAAGCCACACAATTACCCACTATATTCCGCACACTCTGACCTAGATTCTTTTATTCTATATAACGACGGTGATCTTGAAGAACAAATCGCACAACTAGAGGATGATGAACCTGATCCAAAGGATGATAAAGCAGTTGTCGAAGTAAGAAAACCCATGATTGAAGAAAATGAGAAATTGCCAGCAGACTTCTGGAGTATGGACTTTGATTGTGTTGTGAGTAAAGAAGGAGCCGAACCTGGAGTGTGGATGCATAACCACAGATCAAAGTACTCCGAGAATCATTCATATAAACTGAACTTCCAATGTACTAACAACATAGCCGAGTACGAGGCTTTAATGCTCAGCCTGAAATTATTGAAACTTGCCCATAGGGTCCATAACTAGTTGGATGAAGTTTCAAAAGGAATATTTAGACAAATTCCTTGAAGAAACCACTACAGGAGCTTTGATGGCTGAGTTGTTTGCCGCCACCATGAGTTCAAAAGAGAAGGTTAAAGATTTCAATCAACGATTCACCACTATCCTAAACAAATTCCAACCCAAAGATAAACCCACTTAGGATTTGCAAATCAAAGTATACGCTAATTCTCTCCCTACTTCCATTTCCATGTTTGTAAAAAGGGTTGTTAAAACTGATATGAAAAGATCTTTTAATACTATGGTTAAGTTTTTAAAACATGAGTTCATTAACCATTTAGGAATTGAAGAAAGAGGAAGAATTAATGATATAAAATGGAAGCCATAATAAGCAATTCAGATCTGAAATTAAGCAAAAATAATCAGCAAACCATAACAACAAAGTTTTTAACGGAGTTCGGCAAGATTGCCTACGTCTCTGACCCTTTGTCTCAGTGGGTGAGGCTTTCTTATTTCTCTTCAATGCTTCAAACGTACATCCAAAAAGTGTCAAATGGATTAAAATATGGTCTAGTTGTGTTATTCTTAACCTTAAGATCCCAACACAACTGACGACATTGAAAACGGTTGAGCGAAGCTCCCGGAATTGGCCCGCAAAGTTCCTCTCCTCAATGGCTTCCCTGCATAAAAATGTCTTTGGCTTCACAATTCTACAACATTTCTCTTGTTTTGAAATTTTTTGGAGTGTCAAAAACCTCTAGTTTATATATATTTTGATTTGGGGGTCGAAATCCGATTCCCCCCTGGGCTCAGATCCCCTTCGCAGGGCCAAAAATCCTCAAAAATCACTAAAAATCAGCTAAAAATCCACTAAAATAAGGTAAAACCCTTTATTTGGCAAAAAAACTGCTTAAGCCCCTAGTTACGGCGTGCTCCCCCCTTCTATGGTCATATTAGGGCCATGTGGCCTAGTGCTAAGGGGCACACCTCCCTTAGCTAGAAAAGGTGCTTAAGTTTAAATTTATGAAAAGTGGGTTTTTTCTCTAAAGTAGTAATTCGCCCTTTGTGGTTAGCTCATTGTGCTTAAGTCATTTGAAGAGGAAGGTCATGTGATCGAATCCCATGGAGTCAAACAATATAAATTTTACCTTTCTAAGGCCTTGACCATGGTGACATGTGGCACCCTTGGATTGGACCATGTGTTAACCCATGGTTGGCCAATATTTTTCCACATGGACTATCAAAACTTTGACACTTGTCATCATGAACCCTTTCCACTTGTCATGAACTAGTGATACCACATTTCATCACCTGATGGATTCCACTTGTGGAATTTATAATCTTCCATGTGTCACATGCTGAATATGCCATGTGTCCCTTGACCAATTGACTATTTACCTGTTTGACCCAAACTTCAGATTGCGATAACTTTTCCATGTGGAGTTTGATTTTCGATCCATTTGCACTACCAGAAATATTATGACAAGCACTTCACAATCATGTCATTTTATTGAGCATTTGAGAAATTTTAGTTTTGAGCCTTTCAAGATCCATTTGGATCACACCTCCCCACTAAGACCTTTTGGTCCTCCAAAAGGATATTATCCAGTCATCAAGTGTGGGATATGCCACCCCACTTGTTATTTGTCTTTAAACTTTGTCCTGTGCACCTGTGTCATCAAGATCAATTGAAAAACAACCATGACAAATGAAAACATATTGTTAGCCACTTGTACTCTTTCACATCTTACTGAAGCCACTACTAATCATGTTGAAAACATTAGTAATGATAACATTAGAAATATGACTGCAAATGAGCTAATATGTGTGTAGTACTTGCATGAAATTATCTTATCTTGAACCAAAGTATCATTGAACTTCCATTCTACAATCATCTCATGTTCATGCTTAAGATCAATTGCTTGATTTGGCACAATTATAGGTGTGTTGCTTGCATAAGATTCCTTCCTTAATTGTTCCATTGTTTGTAGAGATTGATTTGCTTTTAAGTGATGAGCATGTACAACATATTCATTCCCTTCTTTGATTAAGTGATATTGATTCTGTTCCCTGTAGAATATTACTTTGCGGTCATACAAATAAGGACTTCCTAAGACCATTCCACATTCATTGAGTGGCACCACATCACACGTTACCTCATCCACAAACTTTGATGAAATTGCAAAATTTAAAGTGCATTTCTTTGTTATGTGCAATGTATGATTGTTTCTTATCCATTTAAGTGAGTAAGGCTTATGATGCATCTGAGTGTTTAATCCCAATTCTTTAACCACTTCCTTTGAAATCAAGTTAGATTGATATCCACTATCTATCAATGTGTTGACCTTAGTATGCTTCATTATGACCCTTATGTGGAACAATTTACTTCTAGAATCATATCCATCACCAATTTTACTTGTCAAACCAACCACAGTGATTTTAGACTCATCACCTAAATTTGATCCCAAGTCAGTTGGTCGTGTTGTTGCTGTAGCTGTTTGCCTCCCTTTCCTCTCTTTGAACCACTTCGATCTCTTATCGAAATGAAATTCCTAGCAATGGTCATCATCATGCCCTTATTTCTTGCAATGCTTGCAAGAGATATTCTCTTCCCTTGTCACTGAATTTGCTTTCTTGACATTCCCCTTCCTTTTTTCCTTTTTCCCTCTTTTCCTGAAGATGATTCCCTTGATACACTAACTCCAGTTTTCCTTTCTTCAATGTATGTTGCTTGAACATAAACCTCATCAAGATTAGTAGGTGCAAACATAAATATAGTATTACGAATATGTGCAAGTAAACCTCCTATATACTTCATAAGAGTTTCTTGGGTATGTAATGGAATATCCAACATTAATGGCATCTTATGAAATTCATCTGCGTATTCTTGCACTATTTGTCCCTTTCTTAGTTTAATACCTTTCCATTCAATTAAATCCTTCTCTTTGTAACCCAAAGGACAATTTTTTTTTCTAATTTCAGAAACAAAACCTTTCCATGTTGGAAATACATTACCCACCTATTGTGAGCCATTTTTCAACTTTCTTTGCCACCAGATGAGTGATGTTCCTGCAAGTCGAAGCGATGCCAATTTGATTTGATTTGCCTCATCCTTGATTTGTTGCACACTGCAATAAACTTCCATCTATCTGACCCAGTTATCAAGATTCTCTGCATTGACTTCACCATCATAGATGGGTAATTCAAACTTCACATCAAGCTTAAGTAAAGGCATATCATGTTTATGTTTATGGGAATGTTTTCTTGTGGTGGATTTGGAAATTGTACTCGAAGAAGAAGAAGTTGATGGAGAAGAAGGAGGTGAAGGAGGAGGTTTAGGAGGATCCTCTCCTTATTCACTTTTGTCTTTTGAAGATTCACCTAGAATCATTCTCTTCTGCTCCAAGTAATCATCATATAAAACCTTTACCATCTCCGACATGGCGAAGAAGGTCTTTTGAAAATCTATCTCATCATGACAAAGTCCCTCTTCCGATGCCATATTCTCACTTTGAGAAGTTCTGTTTCTCAATCCAATATCAGGATTCTCTTCAACAATATCACCTTCACCACGATTAAGCCTTTCCCTAGTAATCATGCAAACTCAAAAACCAATCGTTAACATGTTCTGATACCACTTCACATCCGAAAAGATCTTTTAAGACTATGGTTAAGTTTTTAAAGAACGAGTTCATTAACCATTTAGGAATTGAAGAAAGAGGAATAATTAATTATATAACATGGAAGCTATAATAAGAAATGCATATCTTAAAGTAAGAACAAATAATCAGCAAACCATAACAACAAATTTGTTAATGGAGTTCGACAAGATTGCCTACGTCTCCGAGCCTTTGTCTCAGTGGGTGAGGCTTTCTTATTTCTCTTGAATGCTTCAAAAGTATATCAGAAAAGTGTCAAATGGATTGCAATCTGGTCTGGATGTGTTTGAATCAACATTAAGAACCCAACACAACTGATGACACTGAAAATGGTTGAGCGAAGCTCCCAGAATTGGCCCGCAAAGTTCCTCTCCTCAATGGCTTCCTTGCATAAAAATGTCTTTGGCTTCACAATTCTACAAAATTTCTCTTGTTCTGAACTTGTTTGGATGTCAAAAACCTTTGTTTTATATATATTCTGAGTTGGGGGTCGAAATCCAATTTCCCCCCAACTTTCTGGCCTCAGATTGGGCTGAGATCCACTTGAGAGGGCAAAAAATCCTCAAAAATCACTAAAAATCAGATAAAAATCCACTAAAATAAGGTCAAAACCCAAAATTTGGCAAAAAATATGCTTAAGCCCCCAGTTAGGTCATGGCCCCCTCTTTTGTGGTCATATGAGGGCCACATGGCCTAGTGCTAAGGGGCACACCTCCCGTAGCTAGAAAAGGTGCTTAAGTTTAAATTTATGAAAAGTGGGTTATTTTCTCTAAAGTAGTAATTCACCCTTTGTGGTTAGCTCATTGTGCTTAAGTCATTTGAAGAGGCAGTTCATGGGATTGAATACCATGGAGTCCAACAATATGAATTTGACCTTTTTAAGGCCTAGACCATGATGACATGTGGAACCCTTGGATTGGACCATGTGTCAACCCATGGTTGGCCAATCTTTTGCCACATGGACTATCAAAACTTTGACACTCGTCATCATGAACCCTTGCCACTTGTCATGACCAAGTGATACCACATGTCATCACCTAATGGCTTCCACTTGTCGAATTTAGAATATTCCATGTGTCACATGTTGGATATGCCACGTGTCCCTTGACCAGTTGACTTTTTACCTGTTTGACCCAAACTTCTGATTGTGATAATGTTTTCATACAAACTCTGTTTTTCGATCCGTTTGCGCCACCAGAAATATTTCAATGAGCACTTCGCAATAATTTCATTTTATTGAGCATATGAGAAATTTTATTTTTGAGCCTTTCAAGATCAATTTGGATAAAAAACGACCCTAGCTGAGAATTTCGAGGAAGCCAAAACAATTGAATTCCAAATGAAGGGATGTAAAGAAGGTCAAGTCTCACTAGTTAAGAAAGAAGCACAAACTACACCCAAGAGAGGACTCTTGTTGACCAGATCCCCAGGGAAACAAACAGAACAAGGTCCCGAAAAGGGAAGTGGAGACATAGAAGACCTACAACGGATGATAAAGAAGTTTTCAAATGAAATCATAGACATGAAAAGAAGTGCAGGGGAAGGAAACCAAGGCCAAAGGACCTATAAACCCTTTTTTAAAAGAAATACACCATTCAAAGAAATTTAACCTCCCCTATCCAACCTAAACATCGAACTGGTAAATGTGGCATCCAACTCTTTATGTAACTATCACCAAGAGAAACATTCTAAAAGAGACTGTCCACAATGGGTGCATGCCATGAACTTGATGGCAACCGGTTCCTAGACGAAGTTTACCTTACTGAACAATCAAGCGACTTAGTGATGAATATTGTTGATTGGGAAGAAGTTGACCCACCAGAAGAAACAACCATGCTGCTATGGGACCCTGACCTACCGATGATATATTTGAGGTTCAAGAACCACCCGTAGAAGTATTGGCTGTGCAAATGTGAAGTAGGGGTCAGCCGGTCTCAAACGAACTTACTGCTGCCCAAAATTCAAGAGAAACAAAAATGTTCGATCATCTGAAAGAATCTTTTGTCTCCCAAAGAAATCCTACACGAGAATCACCGAAGCTAGACTACATCATAGTAGAAGATTTAAAAAAATTGAAGGCAAATATATCGATCATGGACATGTGTAGAATTCCCTAGCAACAAGACTTTCTGTTACAAGCCTTGATGTCAATAGAAACTCCTATAACAACCACTGACCAAGGAGAAAATCCATCCCTCACAGATCCAAAAAAATAAACCAACTGTAAACGCTTGATCTGAAGATAAAAAGGGAAATCCTTTTGTCCCACCGTTCCTCTTGACATTTGAAGTCTTCAACATAAACCTCCATAATTGTTTGGTTGACTCAGGGGCATCATCTAATGTCATGCCATTATTTATCTACAAGAAATTAAACACAATCCCTATTCAAAGTGATAAACATGTTATACAACTGGATAGAACCCAAGTGAAAGTTATGGGAGAACTCAAGGATGTCATGATTAGAATGGCAACACACCCAAAAATTGTTCAAGTAATTGACATAATTATAGTCGATATACCAAAAGCTTATGGACTGCTACTTAGTCGAGATTGGTCCAAGAAGTTGAATGGATACTTTAGCAAAGACTGGGCTCACCTTTGGTTTCCATTAAAGGGACACACGCACATGATTAGGATTGATAGGGAAAAGTATCTCAAACATACTGTCACCGATTTGGAAGCCCTTAACGAATCCTCTTTAGCAGATTTTCCCGTTCTAGGAAACTATTCCTTTGACTCTGATTTTGTTAATTTCTCCCATCTCTCATTTGTTGTTCCTCTTACTCAAAACTATGAAATGAATTTTCAAGAAAATGTACCGACGACGATGGAAGAAACTCTCTTCTGTCAAGAACCTTTGTTGAAAACCACAGAGAAAATAGGTGGTGAGGAGGAAATTTGTAGGCAAGGAGAAGTGTATGGTTTTCACTCACAAGTTTGGAACTTGTATTTTGATGGATCTAAATCACAAGAAGGGTAAGGAGAAATGTGTATCCTTATTGATCCAACGGGGAAACGAAATTTCTTTTCCTGCAGATTAGAAATTGAATGCACTAATAACACCAATGAGTATGAAGTTTTAGTGCAAGGGCTAAAGAAGGCCATAGAATTAAACGTTAAAAAACTAAAGGTTTTCAGAGCTCTGAAATCATCATTAGGCAAGTAAGGAACACTATACACTACAAATCAACCCACTTGAGGAATTATCAACAGGAAGTGCACAGACTAGTCGAACATTTTGAAGCCTTCAACATTACAGTGATCCCTAGAGAAAAGAATAATCTTATTGATTCCCTGGACACTGCTACCTCAAGGCTATCCCCTTTCGAAGAATATGACGCCTCCCAGTTCACTATGGAGATACTATACAAGACATTAGTGCCCAACAATATCTCTAATTGGAAGGTCTTTGAAGGAGATGAACAGATCAGGAAAATTTTAACCAATCAGGAAAATTTTAACCAATCAGGAAAATTTTAAAGATCTGGCTATTCACGATGAAATATTTCAGGAGCAACTAGTAGAAATTGATCCCCATGAATAAAGAGCTGAAACGGATCAATCGATTGACAAACCAAGGTTTCACACGATACCAAAAGGGGTAGCCAATTTAGAAAACCTCTTTGACTTGAAGGAAATATTTAAAGGATCAAAAAACACAAAGATAGGGAGCTCTTGTCCCATGTACAAGACTGTAAACCTAGGAACCCTGGAAAACCCTAAAAATATAAATCTAGGCAAGATAGTGTCTAGAGAAGAAAGGAAGGCCTCTCTCAAACTTTTTAGAGAATATCAAGATGTTTTTGCATGGTCCTACTGAGATTTGAAAACTTATGATACTTGTATCATTCAACACACAATCTCATTTAAACCTGGAGTAAAACCCTTCCAAAAAAATCTCCACAAGTACCACCCATCTCTGGAACCCCTCATGTGTCAGGAGTTAAAGAAATTACTAGATGATAAAATTATCTTTCGGGTTAGACACTCAGCCTGGGTAGAAAATTTGGTTCCTGTCAGAAAAAAGTCTAGGGAGATCCGTATGTGTGTGGATTTCAGAAACCTCAACAGAGCATCTGAAAAGGACAATTAACCAGTCCCACCGATGGAGAAACTCTTGCAGACCGTGTCTAGTTATGAGGTGTTTTCCCTTCTGGACGTTTTTTCAGGTCATAACCAAGTTCTAATATCATAGGTAGACTGATTGAAGACTACCTTTCGAACCAAGTGGGGAACCTTTTCTTATAAATGCATGCCTTTGGGTTAATCAATGCAGGGGAAACCTTCCAAAGGACCATGGACGCAGCTTTTTGGGGACTGATCAACAAGTGTGTAGTAGTTTATCTGGACAACGTGACTATGTATTCAAAGAACAGGGAAGATCACATCCAACACCTAACCCATATTTTTGAGAGATGTAGGAAATACGATATATCTTTAAACCCTACAAAATCTATCTTTGGTGTCGAGGAAGGGAAACTACTGGTTCATATTATATCTCAAGAAGGAATTCACATAGACCCAAAATGAATTAGGGAAATAGCTCAGTTTCCCTTACCCTAAAAAAAAAGTGATATGCAATCCTTCTTTGGGAAAATCAATTTTGTGAGGAAGTTCACCCCCGATTTTGCTGAAACTATCAAACCCTTACAAAAAATTATTCGCAAAGATGTTGAATTTAAGTGGGATAATGAATGAAAAGGCGCTTTTAGCAATATTAAGACTGCAATATCTCAAGCTTCAGTGTTGCGAAGTCTCGACTTTAGCAAATATTTTTTCCTCTATACTTTTTCCTCCGACCAATCGTTAGCTGCAGTATTGACTCAAAAGGATGATAACAACAATGAGGCGTCGGTCTCATTTATGAGTACCAATCTCCAAGGGGCCGAACTAAATTACCCTACTATAGAAAACATTCTTATGTGGTGTACAAGGTAGTAAAACATTTCATATCTTACATCCTAAAAACCCACACCAAAGTCATTGTGCCTCATCCTGCAGTCCGATCCCTATTCACTCAACAGGATATGGGGGAAATAAGAGGAAATTGGATGGCAGTAGTATAAGAATTTGATCTAGATATAAAACCTGCCAAACTGGTTAAATGACAACGATTGTGTAAACTAGACGTGGAATCCCAGGACCAAGTAAATGAAGACCCCGGGTGGTAGAATGAATTGACATTATGGTGTAGTGAAGATTTATATGTTTCCCAAGGGTAGGAGTCTTGGTATGGGAAACTAACTTATCTCCTCCATCATGGGACTTTCCCAGAAAACCTAAACCCTAAGGAAAGGAGAGCTCTCAAACTAAAATCGGCACAATACCGCCTCATAAATTCAATGTTCTTCCACGTTAATTATGAAGGGGTACTCTTACGATGTCTTCAACGTGAGGACATAGAAAAGGTTATGAAGGAGCTCCATGATGGTCCTACGGGTGGACACTTCACAAGGAATACCACTTCTCACAAGATACTGAGAGTCGACTATTATTGGCCTACTTTGTTTAGAGATGCTCGCACATACGCTAGAAACTGTAAAACTTGCAAATGAGCGTGGGGAGGGAAAAAAGAGCAGTTGTCCCACTCCAACCCGTGGCTATATCCAAACCTTTTGAGCAATGGGGGTTATATTTCATAGGATAAATTACACTGAGTGCTTCAAAACAACATAAATACATACTAACTTCCACAGACTATTTCACAAAATGGGCAGAGGTCGTCCCTTTGACTCATGGAAACGAAAAGGTGGTAATCCAATTCATAGAACAACAACTAATCATAAGGTCTGGTATGCCTTCTGTTCTTGTTTTTTATAATTCCACTTACTTTTCTTCCACCCTATTAACATATTTTTCTCTAGAAAAAGGAATCATAATCAAATAATCTGCAAACTACTATCCATAGGGGAATGGAGTGGCAGAATCAACCAATAAGAACCTAGTGAGGATATTAAAGAAAATAGTTGCAGACAACCAGAGGAATTGGCATAGTTCACTTCATAATTCCTTATGGTCCAATAGAGTAACACCCAAAGAAGCTATAGGGAATTCCCCATACTTTCTGGTATACAGAAAAGAGGCCATTCTCCCGAATGGGCTATATCTTCCATCTATTCAGCTTGCTCATGGTTCTAGAGGATGACCCTCATCGATTATTCAACAAAGAATTGATACCCTCATCATGATGGAAGAACAAAGGGAGAAATAAAAATCAAAGTTCATTTCTCATCAGCAGATAGTTAAAAGGTGGTTTGACAAGCATAAGTCTAAAGAGAAGAATTTTGAAGTAGGGGACTTAGTCCTAAAATGGGACAGAGCGAATGAGCTGAAGGGAAAACATTCGAAGTTTCAAAATATATGGCTCATACCTTTTCATCTAGCTAAGAAACTTGGGGCAGACACGTATCGGTTGCAAAATATGAGGGGGGAGCCTAACGTCCTCCCAGTGAATGGCCAAGCCCTAAAACAATATTTTTGTTAAAAACAAAATGTGTGTATTTTCATGTTATTTTATTTCTTATGCTAATCGCGGAGCCATTTATTTTTGTTTTTATTTTCTTTTTGTCATGTTGTTTTCACTTTGAAGTTGTGTTTCACAAGGAATCGATTGACCTTAATCAATATGGTGTAGAAAACTCTGTTCCTGTCTCATGCTTACATACAAACACAAGAAAAGTTGGGTGAATTGTTGTTGTCTTAAAGGAATTTTGTATCTGAACTTTGCAAATAAAAAAACTTAGCAATTGATGAAGTGTCCGCCTGGTGGTCTGGTAAAAACCTTAAGGGAAAGATTGTAATATGGAAATGACCACATGCCCCTCAAAACAAAGCTATCAAAATTTAATCTTAACCATCTCATTTTGCAGATAACATACATCCTCGTCTCCCACTCGCTCAGGGAATTCTACAGAAATAAATCAATTATATCAAATGTTTTCAAAGTAGGAGAGGGTATGAAAATAACTCCGTCGGGGATATGGATGCATGCTGGCAGCGGAGCAAGGTCTGTGACATCGAGGTGACTTCTTCAAGGCTATGGATGCTTGCTGGCAGTGGAGCAACACTGCAACAAGTGAATGTTGATAACTAAAGGCCTAGTGCTAGTGAATTCTTTACTCGACTCTTGTCAAAAGGGAGCATGGGTCATGGTTAAAAGGAACGAAGGTGGGACAAAGTTTGAAACCCCATAGGCAGGCCCAAATTCTCCAACCAGGGGAATTGCAAACGCAAGGATAGAAGAGACTCTATTAAAAACAAACCAGTCAAGCTCTTAACCAGCTTCTGCATCAGCTAAGCCCAGGAATGGATTAGAGATTCTTCTTTTTCCTATCAAGTCTCCATTTGTTGAGAACACAACACACCCTAAAATCCTTATGAAATTTTGTCACATTGGGTACCACTTATTTTCTACACTGTCTGAATTGATTTCACTTTAGGAAATTATTTATATTTGTGTTGTTTTCATGACTCTTATCGTCAATTCAGGTTTGTTTGAACTTGTTAACCCTGTGTATAAAAGAACTTAAAACCTGAATTGAGAATCGATAGCTAACACCACACCTAACGCGCTCAGGTTTGACGTCAGAAAAAATTCAAGCAAGTAAAGGAACCACAGAGTTATAATAGTCGTCGAGCACCGATCCTCGATCGATGTCGACAAAAGGTGGGTTTGGTTTGTGTAATTCATTCGCACAAGGTTTCAAGAGATAGTTGATCCCCTTAGGAAATCGACAAAATGCGGGAAGGATAAATATTGAAAAATAATGTAAAGAAATCACCGATAGCCGATGACTAATGTGTTTTATCGAGGTCGAGGAAATATAGAAAAATTAAAACAATCATTTTTTTTTCGCGACAAAGCATATCGTCGATCACCGAACCCCAATGTGTTTTCAGTAATAGTACCTTTTCGAGAGAGTCGATCCGAGAGCACTTGGGTAGGTTGATCGTCGATCACCGATCCTTGATACTTTTCGGCATCAGCAAGATAGGATTGGGTTTTAGAATGTATAGCTTAAAGAAGGTCCTGATTCCGATTAACACGAGAAAATGAAGTCACTGGTCTCGAGTGCCACGTGTCTTTACCACGTAAGGGGGTTGTACAACCTAGTTTCATCTTGAGTCATTTTTTATGTTCCCTGGGTCCCAGTCATACCTCATAGTCATCTTTTCCACGACAGCTCCGTATGGCAAGTTTGATCGACGTCATAAATTTTGCAAGAGAGATATCAACTAAAATGTTTGAAGCACAACCTCGACCCCTGATCCACCAAAAAAACTAGCGATACAATGGGATGTTTGCGGTGTAAGATACGATTGGATTTGGACATTTAATAGACCAGTTAATGTTGATCCCACATTTGTTTATACCTCATTCGTCGATTAGACAAAAAAAATTTGAAATTACCGATAGTCCACATTACCACCCGCCCCCACGCCGTCAACCCATGATGAATTTGAGTTTAAACATCTTTGAAGATATGGCGGTAGATTTAAAGAAATTACACTCAAGACCTGAATTGAATGGTTGATGCAACAAGGTAATTTCATTCGTGTTTAAATCTCTAGAATGGTTTTGGACGAATTCATTTTGTGCACAATTTGAACTACAGTGTATCCGAAGGAGAAAAGAAAACATCTCAAGATTGTACCAACCCTCTGATTATCAAAACCAAGTTTAACAAGATGCATAGGTATGTATTCAAGTTTTTTAATTCATTGACCTTAATATATGAATCTGGTTTTCTTGCACAATCTCTAAACTATGTTATAGATGCAGGAAAGATGCCACCAAGAAAGCTAACTACCAGACGCTCATCGAGATCCCCCAAGATGAAAGAAGATAAAATATGAAAAGGTTCTTCTCTAGGGACCATGAGGTAGTTGGAGTACAGTCCCAAGGTGGAGTCTGTCATTAAAACAACAACAAAGAAAGCTTTTGTCCAGCCTCCAGCCTTTGGTGATACAGAGGCAAGCACCAGATCCAAAGTAATGCTCCCACATTGGGGGGATCTCTTCAACATAATTAGACGAGAATAATACCCAGAGTAGATCCCTCACAATGACCTAGACGTAAGGGAGCTTGATGACCAGGTGTTCTCGAAAATCTGACGATCATATTTACAGAACCCAAGTTTTCCCCTGCATAGAGGTTCTGAAATGGCTCATTGACCATACAGACATGCATAAATTCTTGATCAACGATTAGAATGGAGGATGTGTCAGAGTTTTCCTCCAAAAAAAAGTCCAGAAATAATACAAGCTTAGGGACCTATAGGAGGGGCTCAACACAGACTTCGTGGTGAAGTTCTATGAATTCCATGACACCAGCTGGTTGATGGCCTCATGGTGGAAGGAGGAAAATAATTTCACTAACCGAAGAAATTTTTGGTATGGAAGGATCAACCTGAGGGAGCCATACATCTATTTGATGCCTCTCATCTGTCAGCTATATGGAGAGAAGGAATGCTCCAAGTTTTCAGAAGCATGGATGCCACTGGCATTCAGAATGGTGATCTCCGGGAGAAGCTTCAATTGGGGAGTGACAATATCAAAACAATTAAGCATATGTATAGAGTAGGCTTAAACACCGAAAAAAGGGGAGGCACCCACTTTCTACATGGCCTCGTACCTGCTCGATGTCATGTGCGCAAGGAATGTCTTCGCCGACATGAATTTAACATGGCATGTTGTTGAGCTCTCAGTCCACGTCTACTTCAACATACTATGGGAGAACAGGTACAATAAATATTATGCGCTCATCTGCGATGAATTCATCGCCCATATTCATTTTATTATTTTTAATAAGGAACACCCAATATTATCTGCATCAGCCAAGAAAATGATAGCAAAGGTAAGCCATTGGTATCTAGATGAATGCTCAAGCTACCTCAAGGGGTTCGGGGCCATCAAAGCACCACATCTCCTACCCGCTCATGTCTGAGACTGGATTGTTGTGGGAGAAATATGCTATCATACTATCCTGTAGGGCTACAATGCCACATTAGTCAAGGACAAGAAACGAGTTTTCATACCCTACGGTTTCCATGTGAGGTTCTATCTGGTGAAGGATACTGCTCAAGCCAAACAAGAAGGACTTATCCAATTGGAATTTAGGTTCCTGACGGGTTGATTCCATAGGCACGACCCTAAAGGGCCTAGTCCTACAACATGCTTCACAAGTATCATCATGTTGGTCATATGCCCATGATAAATTTGAGGACGAATATTCATAGAGTGCGCCTAGGACTAGGACGAGGTGGTACAATGAATGGCCAAACCAAATATGACCAGGTTCAAGGCCATGAGAATGGATGAACAGGTGGAAACGATAGAGAAGTCATCCCAAGAGGCCCTCAGAGCCAGGGGAGAAATCAGAGTGACAGAGACAATAGAGGCACAAAGAAGGGGATTGCTCTTCCTATAAGGGGAACATAGGATCATTGATCAATTGAAAAGTGACCCTGATCTGATAGAAATGAGGAGGATCCTAGTTGATGATTCAATCGAAAGTTGAGGATAACCATATGGCACAAATTC
This sequence comes from Picea engelmannii, assembly GCA_009831015.1. NCBI lineage: Eukaryota > Viridiplantae > Streptophyta > Pinopsida > Pinales > Pinaceae > Picea > Picea engelmannii. The sequence continues at coordinate 67,689 of ML823147.1, forward strand.
GATGCAGCTTGGAGAAATCACTTGGTCAAAAAACCTTGAAGTTCCACCACCAAATCTCGGATCACCAAGGGAAACTTCGACCTAACCTGATATAGCAAGGACAATAGGGAGAAAAAGTGTACCATATCCCCTGTTCGATTTAATAACCATATACAATGATGAGGAGAGTTCATAGGTGTCCTTGGTCACTCTAGTGCAAATTACAAAGGAGAGAGAGGCTGAGAAAGCATCCACCCTGGGTCCCGATGCTCCAGTTCAAAGCCATCCACAGAGCGAGCATGAGGTATAAAGTTCCTTAGACACTGAGCCACTCGACATACCAGGAACCCCAATGGACAGCTCGAGGGATGAGCTAGGATTAGGCAGACAAGAAGAATAAATTCCACAATAGGAAATCGACATTTCAATAGTCGATTACCAAGTAAGTATTGAACCTACCCCTGGTTCCTCAGTTTTTGTCGATACCTTACCACCTGATGAGAAACAACCAGAGGTCGAGCCATCAAGACATACAAAAGAGTTTCAGGAACCCAACCTTGAATATATCTACACAGTCGGGAGCCTGGGAAATACTCTTACTTGGGGAGAAAAAAAAATCCCCGAACCTGTTGATGAGGTCATTGATATACAAGAAATTTCCTACAACCAAAAGAGGAAATCTATCATGAAGAGAACCACAAAGAAGAGGAGGCTTACGGTGGAAAATTCAATCCTCATCACTATAGAAGATAAATTGATCATCACATAGCATGCCAAGATGCATGAGCTTATTGGTGTAGGGATGGTGATCACAGATGCCACCATGGATAGAGAAAGGAAAGATGATGAGAATTTGGTCGTTGCGCTAAAGGAGTTGGAACATCTATGCCATTTGGAGAAATATTATCAGGACTCGACACAACCCACGGTGTTTTTGAGAAGTGAGTTCCAAGATACCTATATCAAATTCACGAGTGAATGACACCTTTTCACTGCAGGGATAGCCGACTTCCAAGAAGACACCCTTATGGCTCTAGAAACTTGCAAATAGTGGAAATAATTGACTACATCATCATGGTTAAAAAGAGTCGAGACGTCAAAGAGCACAACATTCGGGTGTTGAGGGATAGTAGCATAAATAGGATAAGGAAAGTGGATGAATATTGGGTGAAAATGGCCCAATAAACTCAGTGGGAGATTCAAGAAAAAATGGCCGATTGCGAAATAAGCTGGTTCAATATTAATCGAGAGATGAAAGACATTGGTCTCCCAGAATTCGGCTCACCCAAGGAATTTTTCAACTTGCATGACATAGTCAAACAACATGTAGAACAAGACTCAGCATGGACTATAGAGATAACAAAGGTGGAGAACATGGCACCAGGACAAGTAGAATAGTTCATGGAGCACCCGATCAAGGCTCGAACAATATTACAACAGTTAAGCGTAAAAATAGTCAAGTATCGAGAATGAGCAGTAGAAGTAAAGGAGATCCACTCAGCCCCGATGGACCAACATGCAAACACATGCGAGGAACTCTTCATCAAGTGGTCAAAGTATGAGAAGATTCATCCACTTTAGTGAAACCATTCGATGACTCTTAGAAGACAAAAATATGGAAGCGCCATGTGGCGATGTTTTTTTTTACTTAGCTTGCACTTTCGACAGTTATTTTTAGTTAATGATTTGTTATAAATAGGAGCATTGACCTTTTAGAGGAGGTCGATGGTTTTGGCAAAGACCCTCATTTTTGGAATTGTAAAGAACTATTTCAGAACTACATTAATTGAGAAGTCTTGTTTAGGACCAAAGACAAACTTCTGTTTTTTCATCAAAGGTGCGTGTGATTGGATCTAATGAGGAATTCCTTTCGACTTTATCTCATGAATGGATGTTGTAATGAGCAAGAGTTTATGAATCTATTGATAAATTAGTTGATTCAATATTTTTATTGTTCTTGTCTCTAATGGTGGAAAGAAAATCGTTCTGTTAGTGTGTTATTAGTGATTAGAGCTAAGGAAACTAATTTTCTTGCCATCGTTTTATTTCATGTATGTTTTATTTCGATAAATGTATCTCATTCAATAATTGAAATACCAACAAGCTGATTTATTAGTACTAGGCTTGTCACAAGTGTGAAAATATTTGTCTGCATGCTTGAGCACAAGGGTTATCCGAAGCTCAACCTTCTTCAGTAGTTAATATTTTCCCTTTTACCCAGTTGGTTTATACCAACACCCATATTTTATTAGACCCATCAAATAAGAGAAAATACAAAAAGATAGCGTTTAAACTAAAGGAGGAATTTTCATAAGAAGATATCGTGTCAATCATTACGTAAATCCCATCGATTATTCGGTCGGATCGATAGATCCAGAGAACCATTCCACTATCAAATGTTTCAGAGTCTAATTGGGCCTCGGTGGTGGTTTTGTTTCCTGTCGTTGAGTTCAAGGGATTTAGGACCCCTGAACACATCTCTCTATACCCTTATCTCTCTCCAAACACTCTCTCTCTTTCATTCACTCTCTCTCACTCTCCCTCTCTCTCCTCCCTCTACACTCTCTCCCCCTCTCTCTCCCTCCATCTATTTCTCTCCCTTATCCCTCTCTCTTTCCTACCCTCCCAATATCTCTCCTTCTCTCTCTGTTGGAGTAGGCTATTTTGGGGTAAATCATAGCAATTTTGGAGGATAGTTGGAGTTGGTGCCAGGAAATGAGGAAAAGAAACATGATAGAAGATAGAGAAAGCAACGTGTTGGGAAATAAGGAGAAGAAGTGAAGAGTTAAAGAAAGGAATGAAGACCAACCGCATGCAGGAATTTATTATGTGGAAAAACCTAGTATACTAGGGTTAGGGTTTTGGTTATGATGTAATGGGTTTTTACCCACTATTTGTACTATAAATATGATGTATGAGGTAGATAGGAGTGGTTGTTTTCATATTATGAGAATTTAGTTTTGAGTTTTGAATAGGTTTTGAGTCATAGACACTAGTTTTGGTCGAGAGCTGTGGATCTCATATGGAGTCATTTTTTTAGATGTATGGATTGTAATTGAGGGCCAGGTCACAATTTGTAGAGCTTGGTGCAAAACTAGTCAACCTCACAGAGTATCACCAAACTTATGATGTAATGCATGCAACACACTATTTTGACGAAGGTGAATAAAGAAGACAAATGTTTGTGGACATATCCTAGGGGGGTGAACCATGGTAACACCTGTGTCATTGTGTGGAATGTGTCTCTTTTATGTGTTGCAATGTTTACTATGATGAATGAATGGATAATTGAATGAAATTGTTAAAATTTGTTTACAATGCGCAATAGAATAATGATGATATTTTGTATAGAATGAATGGTAAAGGTTAAATAAATGGTAGATCTAATGAATGTTTAAGTAGAAGAGTAGTAGGCCTAACATCCCCATGAGCACCATCCCTTCCATGACTGCAAACATTTGGTTTCTGCAATCACCCATAAGCCATATCAGGTGAGACTGCATTGTGCACAATATGCACAGTTTTTGGTTCTGGTCTCCAGAAGGGCTCATGGTTTCTAGGGTTTTGTTGGAGAACTAAGGTAGAATATGGGTTTTCCCATACATCCAACAAATGGTTTTGTTGCTGGATGGAACTCAGAAGAACAACCTGGAAGGGACTTGATGAGAATTACAGTGAAGAAAATGCAGTGGTAGAAAGGGATGTTTAGGCCATGGAATCCTACTAAGGAGGAGATTTAAAGATGGTTAGAGACAAATAAGCTCGATTTTTCATAGAAAGATAACATAAGTTCCAAGTATACACCGCACCAATATATGGAGAGGTATGTTTTTATTGATTTGCATGAGGCATTTTTCTTTTATTTTACATAATTGTTGCAAGAGTGGATATTGAGGTTGAAGGATACTCATCCCACTAACTAGATCAGAACATTAGAGTGGAATATTGAGAAAATTGCGAGGTTGGAAAGGGTTAATAATAAATTCATGCGCATAGTGGATTTTTGGTTAGAAAATATTATTTCAAGGTTTATTACTGAGTTTGCAGTAGATACAATGAATTCATGCACTACTGCGGAGAAGGAGTTATTGAAGGGACCCATAGTAAGGTACATTAGGTCTCTCTACATGTCGATCAAGATCTTATTGCATGATAATGGCATGATGATAATGAAGTCATATAGCTAAATCACTCTACGCGCATGGGGGAACTGGGAGAAGAACTAAGGAATATCTGAGATATGTAGAAGGATCTGGAGAGAGGCCAGAAGAAGGAAGCAATGAACCCCATCATGGTGGATGAGGAATATACCAAGGAGATATTGAGTAGAGCGGGATTGATGTGCAACAAATGCCCTTACTGATATAATATCAATAGTAAGAAGAGGGTAGTAGTCGAGCGGGAGGGATTGGATAGTGATGAGGAAGAGGTAGAGGATATTCGTATGACAAGGAATATTGAGGAAATCCTACGTGCCACATATGAGGGGAAAACCAAAGGAAAAGGGTCTAACGCAAAATAAGGATCTCCATTCCAGATCTGAATTAGTGTGGAACCCACAATCCAATGTGCGACTAAGACATATGAAGAAGAAGAACCGGTTAGACAACAAGTTATTAGTGGTAGAAGGATTTTAGTAGGACAAGGGTCCAATGACAATTCAAGTAGAAGTATAATTTCAACAAGTAGTAGTCCATTATCTACACCGTGTGGAGGTGGTAGTAAAAAAAACTTCACAATGGAGGGAAAATATCCAACTATTAGGTTACCTGAGTTCCATGGAGAAGGTTCAGAGGATCGAGAGAAGAATTTGTTTATTTGTGAGAATATTTTGGCAGCTAAGAAGATTACAGATGAAGATACAAAGGTTGTGTAGTTGGAAATCACATTCAGAGACAATGCATTAGACTAGTATATGGATCTCAAAGTAAATAATCCAACGAGAGCACCTACAACTGCCACAGATGTAAAAAAGAAATTAATCAATGAGTTTCAATGACCTAGTTCATAGGATCAGTTCATGAATGAGATGATAGAGATCACATAGAAACTAGGAGAGTCATTTTGCAAGGTGGATCAGAAGTTCAAGAGACTAAGAGGTAAGTTGAAGTATCCTATTATAGATATGTAGCATAGACAATTATTTTTTTAACTCTTTATTGACACACTCGAAGTATCCATTGAGGAAGTAGAAATTCCATGAACAGGTCGAGGTTCTGCAAGAAGCCTTGTAGTTAGAGGAGAATCAATACAAAAATATAGATCTATTTGTGGAAGAGCTGAGAGAATATATGAAGAACTTGACATTTCATTTGAATCAAAATAAAGGAAAGGTGAAGAGGGAATATGTATGGTGTACACTATGTAGAACATAAGGACATCATAAGAATGAGTGTCCAACATTCATGCAATACTTGGGATTAGGTATGCCAAATCCTTTATCTTAAGGAGGACCATGGTGTGAGATATGTAAAATAAATGGACATGATCCCTATCATTGTGCCATGATGCAGAAGTATCAAACAATATCCAATACTACATTTTGTAATTTTTGCAAGTCAGTTGGACATGAAGACAAGGAATGTAGAAATTTGGAGATAATGAAGGAGAGGATTTCAAATACTTATAGGGTACATGATGAACACATGACAGGAAAACCTACACAACAGTTTGTAGCACAACCACAGTATAATAATTCACAATAGTTTCAAGCAAAACCACAGTATAATAAAATGTAGCAGTTTGCAACGCCACCATAGTACAATAATGCGCAGATGAAGTATAATCAGGCACCTCAGTATAATACACTTCTCGGAGAAAACCAAGGTAACATAGAAGGCTTCAGAGGATGAGGTCGTGGAGGAGGAAGAGGACCAGTAGTTTGTCTCAAATTTCAGAAACTGGGACAATATGTAAGAGTGTTGATTATTTGGGTTGTTTGTTACTGATACCAACCCTTGAAGAAAGTCCGGTAGCAAATTTCGGTAGCACAAAGGTTTGGGTAATGGAACCAAGTTTGTTTTATAAATAATGGTATGAGTTTTAATATATTTGAAGGTAAGACTATTATATATTGATAGTACATTTCATGTCATTTCCGGTGGTATGTGGAACATCACATAACTCCTCACGGTTAGAGAGTTATGGCCATGTGAAGTTGGAGAACCCTCATGAGTCATCTAGAAGCCCAAAAAGGTCATAGTAGTCCAAGTGATTGTAAAGAATAAATTATTTAAATAATATAGTGAAGTGATGAGTGTACTACAATTCAAATTGGATACAAAAGAAATTATTTAAATAATAAAGTTAATGGAGAAATCACTAAGTGGAGAAGTGGTTAGAAGTGGGTTAACCCTAAAATAAGGAAAGTGATTTAAGATGGTTAAAAGGTAACCCCTTGAGGAAGCTACATAAAAGTATAAATAAGAGGAAAAGGTATCTCATTTTAATTACACTTGAGCATATTGAATATCTACAAGTGACTGAGGTAACCAAAGGATATCTAAGGCGAATTTCATAGGGAAGGTGAAGTAAGGAAGGCATAAATTCAAGGGAGGATAAATTCTTTTGATAATGCTTTCTAAGGTATGTTATTTACAAGTCATATCACCATTTTCGCAATAATTTTTTTTCTAGAATGATTCAGATCGTGAAATTGGGAGGCCATTGAGGAAACATATCCAAGTAGATGTGATAAAAATTCTAGCTTGTGGGTCATTGCAGTTTTGGAGTTACACTCTGTGGAAAATAGGGTTTATGGCTAGTCCTAAAACTAGTCTAAAACAGGTGTTTCGGGTAGAAACGTCATGAATTCTTCATAACAGATCCAAATTAAGTAAGACTAAATGTATTGGTTAGAGTACAGTCTGTAGTATTCTTTGTACCATTTTTAGATCCATACAACAAATATTCTGTGGGGGGCATTTTCTACAAGTTTTCTCTCTAGAATAATCTAGAATTCAACAAGGTATGCCATTTTTTCTATCACTGCTTTTCTGAGAGGTTCCAAGTAGTGAAACCTGGAGGAATTCCATAAAAGACACTGAATATTATTGTGTAATACTTTCATATCTTAATTCATTACATGTACACATTTATGATTATTTCAAGTTAGGGTTGTTGACTAATCCAAAATTAGTCATGTGAGACTAAAGTAAATTTTGATGAAAATGATAGTCTCTTGTTGTTAAAGTTGAGGAAGGTTTGAAGGTATGTGATCATATACACCATGTCTATTACAGAGTTACAAATCAAATTTGGATGATGAAATTTATGAGGGATTTTGGTTGAGGTACATGTTGGGTACATGGTTGAGACAAGTAGTTGATGAGTTGACACATACATGAAGTGTATAGTTGATGATGTTGGCGCATCTTGATGAGTCATATTTTATGTATATTTGATGCATGATTGATACATATTTGATGCATGGTTGATACACTCATTGATGGTACAGGTTGAGGTACAGGTTGGTGCATGGTTGATGGAATTGTTTATGATACAGGTTGATTACAGGTTGTTTGGTACATGTTGGTACAGGTTGTTTGGTGCAAGTTGATTTGTATAGGTTTACAACAATATATCTCACAGTGATAGTGTGATAGTGGTTCCATCATTCTACTTATATTTTAGGGTGGTTGGATGGGGCAAGGACAGGTGGTTATAGCCACCTTCCAGTTGTTGTTGGAGAACATAGGGGGTTGTAGCCTCCATCTAGTTGTAGCCAGAGAATTGGGGAGTTGGAGATTACCTCAGGTTTTAGCCCGAGAAAATAGGGGGTTGGAGCCTCCTTGCAATTGCATATGGAAAAAAAAGGAAGTTGGTGCTTCCAATGAATGTAATTCTTAAAGACATATAAGAAAAATCATTATGTGGTTTTCTCCTTCTTTGGGTTTCCACGTAAAAACATTGGTGTACTGTGCACGTGTATGATTTCTCATTTGTTCATTGTTTATTTACTCTTCAACTATTGAATGATAATTCTACATTGATATAACACTTGATATTTATGGTTAAAAAGGATTAAATTTATCTATTATTGATTCACCCCCTCTCAGTAATCCAACAATTGGTAGCAGAGCAGGTATGTTAAAAAATTAGTTTAACCACTAAAAGGTAGATCATGAAGAGAAACAACATGTATAAAAACGAAATACCATAGTTTGATGGAAAAAATTATGCATTATGGAGCAGAAGGATGAAAACATATATACAGGCACAAGGATTTGAAATTTGGAAATCGGTAGTAGATGGATACAAAGAACCATCAGTTCCACCAACAAGTGAAAAAGAAATGAAACTCAACCAAAATAATTCCAAATCCACAAATGCACTTCTGAATGGTCTTGGTGAATTTGTATATACCAAAGGTGTACATTGTAAATCCACTGAAGAGATTTGGGAAAAACTTCAAAATATTTATGAAGGAGATTCAAAAGTCAAAACATCAAAGCTTCAAACTTACAGAGGTCAATTCGAACAACTAAAGATAAAGGTAGATGAGAATATTGTAGCCTACTTCTTACGAGTCGATGAAATAGTGAATGAAGTCATAGGATTGGGAGAATAAATTGAAGAATATGTAATTTTTCAAAAGCTACTAATATCCCTTCCTATGAGATTTGATCCTAAGATATCAACAATAGAAGAAAGAGAAGATCTAGACTCAATACACATGGATGAACTTCATGGAATCTTCACAGCATATGAAATGAGAACTGAATAGGAAAATCCAGATATAAAAGAAGCATATTTCAAAGAATCCAAAAGGTCAAAGAAAAAGGGAAAGAAGACGGAACATAGCAGCAACAGTGACTTCTTAGAAGATGATAAAGAAGAAGTGGCCAACTTTGTCAAAAGATTGAATAAGGGAACCAATGGAAGATATAAAGGTAATCTTCCATTGATTTGTTTTAATTGTGATGGTATTGGTCATTTTGCTAAAAAATGTCCTCATAAAAAAATTAGGAGGAATGATGAATATTACTCAAATAGAAAACAAACATATAAAGGAAAAATAACCAAAAATAAAGCTTTCAAGAAAATCTTATGCACCAAAGAAGACATCTCCTCATCAGATGAAGATGAAGTCAATGACAGTGAGACAGAAAGAGTTCTATTCATGGAACTAGAATATTTTGATAAAGAAGACAACGAAGAAGAATATGAAGAGGCAGGAGATGACTATTGAGAAGAATTGTTGAGTGCCATAGAAGTTATAAGAAGAGAAAAGAAGAAAAACAAGAAGCTACAAGCAGAACTAGACAAGAAAGAAGACACTCGAGAACTAGAACAAATGATCATGAAATTGAAGGTTCAAATAGAAGAAGATGAAAGAATTGAAGAAGCACTCAAAGAACAATTAGAATAAAGAGACATGATCATTGGAAATTTGGAAGCAGATATTGTCACATTGAGAAAGAATCTTCAAAAGAAAAATATGCAGAACAACTCAAAAGTTCTGGATGACATTATCAACAGTCAAAAACCTTATCATGACAAGTCCAGACTTCGATACAATTAGATAGAAAAGGGATCAATATCAAAAGAAACAAAACAAGAAACATACCCAAAAATCTATGCAGAAACAATCAAATCGGATATGAAGATCTACAAGGAAGATTACATAGAAACTCCTCCACTAAGAAGATTCAGACCTCAGAATCAATGACCGACATAAACAAATATTCCTTAGGAAGAAGAAGGATTCATAAGAGTAACTCCTTTCAAAAGATCTTCAAATCCCAGGTATCAAACTATCTTTTTTGGTTTATGTTATGCATGCAATAATTTTGGACATAAAGTTGTAAATTGTAGAGATAATAGCATGAACATAAACAACTTTGAAATTCATACACAAAATGGCTACCCAAGAAGGCCTAGTGAAACATAGAGAAGAAGCTACAATAGGTTTGAATCATTGAGCACTGAAGTGGAATGCTACAAGTGAAAAAAAATTGGACACATGGCCAAAGATTGTAGAATGGCAGTCCCTCCTAGAGAACCACAACATAGCAACAACAGTCATAAACAAGAACCTCAGAAGAGAACATGGATAAGAAAGTAGAATCAGTATAACAATGAAGAATGCACACTCTCTCTAGAATCTAAGTAGAATAAACGTGGTTGGTATGTTGACAGTGGTTGTTCAAAACACATGACAAGTGATAAAAATAGGTTTCTTACATTAAGAAAGGAAAGATATGGATCTGTCTCCTTCGAAAATTATGATTTAGCTAAAATCATTGGAAAAGGCACATCAGAATTGGAAACAAGAATACCAAGGAAGAAAATGTTCTACTAGTAGAAGATATGAAACATAATATTCTAAGTGTGAGTCAAATGTGTGACCAAGGTCATAAAATTACTTTCGATTCACAAAAGTGCGAGATACGAAAAGAAGGTTCAGGAAAATTGATTGCAACAACTGCAATAACTTCAAGCAACATATATGTATTAAGTGAAATTGGAAATGAAAA
>ML823147.1:78245-96238 GCA_009831015.1 Picea engelmannii
ACAAGTGAATGTTGATAACTAAAGGCCTAGTGCTAGTGAATTCTTTACTCGACTCTTGTCAAAAGGGAGCATGGGTCATGGTTAAAAGGAACGAAGGTGGGACAAAGTTTGAAACCCCATAGGCAGGCCCAAATTCTCCAACCAGGGGAATTGCAAACGCAAGGATAGAAGAGACTCTATTAAAAACAAACCAGTCAAGCTCTTAACCAGCTTCTGCATCAGCTAAGCCCAGGAATGGATTAGAGATTCTTCTTTTTCCTATCAAGTCTCCATTTGTTGAGAACACAACACACCCTAAAATCCTTATGAAATTTTGTCACATTGGGTACCACTTATTTTCTACACTGTCTGAATTGATTTCACTTTAGGAAATTATTTATATTTGTGTTGTTTTCATGACTCTTATCGTCAATTCAGGTTTGTTTGAACTTGTTAACCCTGTGTATAAAAGAACTTAAAACCTGAATTGAGAATCGATAGCTAACACCACACCTAACGCGCTCAGGTTTGACGTCAGAAAAAATTCAAGCAAGTAAAGGAACCACAGAGTTATAATAGTCGTCGAGCACCGATCCTCGATCGATGTCGACAAAAGGTGGGTTTGGTTTGTGTAATTCATTCGCACAAGGTTTCAAGAGATAGTTGATCCCCTTAGGAAATCGACAAAATGCGGGAAGGATAAATATTGAAAAATAATGTAAAGAAATCACCGATAGCCGATGACTAATGTGTTTTATCGAGGTCGAGGAAATATAGAAAAATTAAAACAATCATTTTTTTTTCGCGACAAAGCATATCGTCGATCACCGAACCCCAATGTGTTTTCAGTAATAGTACCTTTTCGAGAGAGTCGATCCGAGAGCACTTGGGTAGGTTGATCGTCGATCACCGATCCTTGATACTTTTCGGCATCAGCAAGATAGGATTGGGTTTTAGAATGTATAGCTTAAAGAAGGTCCTGATTCCGATTAACACGAGAAAATGAAGTCACTGGTCTCGAGTGCCACGTGTCTTTACCACGTAAGGGGGTTGTACAACCTAGTTTCATCTTGAGTCATTTTTTATGTTCCCTGGGTCCCAGTCATACCTCATAGTCATCTTTTCCACGACAGCTCCGTATGGCAAGTTTGATCGACGTCATAAATTTTGCAAGAGAGATATCAACTAAAATGTTTGAAGCACAACCTCGACCCCTGATCCACCAAAAAAACTAGCGATACAATGGGATGTTTGCGGTGTAAGATACGATTGGATTTGGACATTTAATAGACCAGTTAATGTTGATCCCACATTTGTTTATACCTCATTCGTCGATTAGACAAAAAAAATTTGAAATTACCGATAGTCCACATTACCACCCGCCCCCACGCCGTCAACCCATGATGAATTTGAGTTTAAACATCTTTGAAGATATGGCGGTAGATTTAAAGAAATTACACTCAAGACCTGAATTGAATGGTTGATGCAACAAGGTAATTTCATTCGTGTTTAAATCTCTAGAATGGTTTTGGACGAATTCATTTTGTGCACAATTTGAACTACAGTGTATCCGAAGGAGAAAAGAAAACATCTCAAGATTGTACCAACCCTCTGATTATCAAAACCAAGTTTAACAAGATGCATAGGTATGTATTCAAGTTTTTTAATTCATTGACCTTAATATATGAATCTGGTTTTCTTGCACAATCTCTAAACTATGTTATAGATGCAGGAAAGATGCCACCAAGAAAGCTAACTACCAGACGCTCATCGAGATCCCCCAAGATGAAAGAAGATAAAATATGAAAAGGTTCTTCTCTAGGGACCATGAGGTAGTTGGAGTACAGTCCCAAGGTGGAGTCTGTCATTAAAACAACAACAAAGAAAGCTTTTGTCCAGCCTCCAGCCTTTGGTGATACAGAGGCAAGCACCAGATCCAAAGTAATGCTCCCACATTGGGGGGATCTCTTCAACATAATTAGACGAGAATAATACCCAGAGTAGATCCCTCACAATGACCTAGACGTAAGGGAGCTTGATGACCAGGTGTTCTCGAAAATCTGACGATCATATTTACAGAACCCAAGTTTTCCCCTGCATAGAGGTTCTGAAATGGCTCATTGACCATACAGACATGCATAAATTCTTGATCAACGATTAGAATGGAGGATGTGTCAGAGTTTTCCTCCAAAAAAAAGTCCAGAAATAATACAAGCTTAGGGACCTATAGGAGGGGCTCAACACAGACTTCGTGGTGAAGTTCTATGAATTCCATGACACCAGCTGGTTGATGGCCTCATGGTGGAAGGAGGAAAATAATTTCACTAACCGAAGAAATTTTTGGTATGGAAGGATCAACCTGAGGGAGCCATACATCTATTTGATGCCTCTCATCTGTCAGCTATATGGAGAGAAGGAATGCTCCAAGTTTTCAGAAGCATGGATGCCACTGGCATTCAGAATGGTGATCTCCGGGAGAAGCTTCAATTGGGGAGTGACAATATCAAAACAATTAAGCATATGTATAGAGTAGGCTTAAACACCGAAAAAAGGGGAGGCACCCACTTTCTACATGGCCTCGTACCTGCTCGATGTCATGTGCGCAAGGAATGTCTTCGCCGACATGAATTTAACATGGCATGTTGTTGAGCTCTCAGTCCACGTCTACTTCAACATACTATGGGAGAACAGGTACAATAAATATTATGCGCTCATCTGCGATGAATTCATCGCCCATATTCATTTTATTATTTTTAATAAGGAACACCCAATATTATCTGCATCAGCCAAGAAAATGATAGCAAAGGTAAGCCATTGGTATCTAGATGAATGCTCAAGCTACCTCAAGGGGTTCGGGGCCATCAAAGCACCACATCTCCTACCCGCTCATGTCTGAGACTGGATTGTTGTGGGAGAAATATGCTATCATACTATCCTGTAGGGCTACAATGCCACATTAGTCAAGGACAAGAAACGAGTTTTCATACCCTACGGTTTCCATGTGAGGTTCTATCTGGTGAAGGATACTGCTCAAGCCAAACAAGAAGGACTTATCCAATTGGAATTTAGGTTCCTGACGGGTTGATTCCATAGGCACGACCCTAAAGGGCCTAGTCCTACAACATGCTTCACAAGTATCATCATGTTGGTCATATGCCCATGATAAATTTGAGGACGAATATTCATAGAGTGCGCCTAGGACTAGGACGAGGTGGTACAATGAATGGCCAAACCAAATATGACCAGGTTCAAGGCCATGAGAATGGATGAACAGGTGGAAACGATAGAGAAGTCATCCCAAGAGGCCCTCAGAGCCAGGGGAGAAATCAGAGTGACAGAGACAATAGAGGCACAAAGAAGGGGATTGCTCTTCCTATAAGGGGAACATAGGATCATTGATCAATTGAAAAGTGACCCTGATCTGATAGAAATGAGGAGGATCCTAGTTGATGATTCAATCGAAAGTTGAGGATAACCATATGGCACAAATTCGATGCAGCTTGGAGAAATCACTTGGTCAAAAAACCTTGAAGTTCCACCACCAAATCTCGGATCACCAAGGGAAACTTCGACCTAACCTGATATAGCAAGGACAATAGGGAGAAAAAGTGTACCATATCCCCTGTTCGATTTAATAACCATATACAATGATGAGGAGAGTTCATAGGTGTCCTTGGTCACTCTAGTGCAAATTACAAAGGAGAGAGAGGCTGAGAAAGCATCCACCCTGGGTCCCGATGCTCCAGTTCAAAGCCATCCACAGAGCGAGCATGAGGTATAAAGTTCCTTAGACACTGAGCCACTCGACATACCAGGAACCCCAATGGACAGCTCGAGGGATGAGCTAGGATTAGGCAGACAAGAAGAATAAATTCCACAATAGGAAATCGACATTTCAATAGTCGATTACCAAGTAAGTATTGAACCTACCCCTGGTTCCTCAGTTTTTGTCGATACCTTACCACCTGATGAGAAACAACCAGAGGTCGAGCCATCAAGACATACAAAAGAGTTTCAGGAACCCAACCTTGAATATATCTACACAGTCGGGAGCCTGGGAAATACTCTTACTTGGGGAGAAAAAAAAATCCCCGAACCTGTTGATGAGGTCATTGATATACAAGAAATTTCCTACAACCAAAAGAGGAAATCTATCATGAAGAGAACCACAAAGAAGAGGAGGCTTACGGTGGAAAATTCAATCCTCATCACTATAGAAGATAAATTGATCATCACATAGCATGCCAAGATGCATGAGCTTATTGGTGTAGGGATGGTGATCACAGATGCCACCATGGATAGAGAAAGGAAAGATGATGAGAATTTGGTCGTTGCGCTAAAGGAGTTGGAACATCTATGCCATTTGGAGAAATATTATCAGGACTCGACACAACCCACGGTGTTTTTGAGAAGTGAGTTCCAAGATACCTATATCAAATTCACGAGTGAATGACACCTTTTCACTGCAGGGATAGCCGACTTCCAAGAAGACACCCTTATGGCTCTAGAAACTTGCAAATAGTGGAAATAATTGACTACATCATCATGGTTAAAAAGAGTCGAGACGTCAAAGAGCACAACATTCGGGTGTTGAGGGATAGTAGCATAAATAGGATAAGGAAAGTGGATGAATATTGGGTGAAAATGGCCCAATAAACTCAGTGGGAGATTCAAGAAAAAATGGCCGATTGCGAAATAAGCTGGTTCAATATTAATCGAGAGATGAAAGACATTGGTCTCCCAGAATTCGGCTCACCCAAGGAATTTTTCAACTTGCATGACATAGTCAAACAACATGTAGAACAAGACTCAGCATGGACTATAGAGATAACAAAGGTGGAGAACATGGCACCAGGACAAGTAGAATAGTTCATGGAGCACCCGATCAAGGCTCGAACAATATTACAACAGTTAAGCGTAAAAATAGTCAAGTATCGAGAATGAGCAGTAGAAGTAAAGGAGATCCACTCAGCCCCGATGGACCAACATGCAAACACATGCGAGGAACTCTTCATCAAGTGGTCAAAGTATGAGAAGATTCATCCACTTTAGTGAAACCATTCGATGACTCTTAGAAGACAAAAATATGGAAGCGCCATGTGGCGATGTTTTTTTTTACTTAGCTTGCACTTTCGACAGTTATTTTTAGTTAATGATTTGTTATAAATAGGAGCATTGACCTTTTAGAGGAGGTCGATGGTTTTGGCAAAGACCCTCATTTTTGGAATTGTAAAGAACTATTTCAGAACTACATTAATTGAGAAGTCTTGTTTAGGACCAAAGACAAACTTCTGTTTTTTCATCAAAGGTGCGTGTGATTGGATCTAATGAGGAATTCCTTTCGACTTTATCTCATGAATGGATGTTGTAATGAGCAAGAGTTTATGAATCTATTGATAAATTAGTTGATTCAATATTTTTATTGTTCTTGTCTCTAATGGTGGAAAGAAAATCGTTCTGTTAGTGTGTTATTAGTGATTAGAGCTAAGGAAACTAATTTTCTTGCCATCGTTTTATTTCATGTATGTTTTATTTCGATAAATGTATCTCATTCAATAATTGAAATACCAACAAGCTGATTTATTAGTACTAGGCTTGTCACAAGTGTGAAAATATTTGTCTGCATGCTTGAGCACAAGGGTTATCCGAAGCTCAACCTTCTTCAGTAGTTAATATTTTCCCTTTTACCCAGTTGGTTTATACCAACACCCATATTTTATTAGACCCATCAAATAAGAGAAAATACAAAAAGATAGCGTTTAAACTAAAGGAGGAATTTTCATAAGAAGATATCGTGTCAATCATTACGTAAATCCCATCGATTATTCGGTCGGATCGATAGATCCAGAGAACCATTCCACTATCAAATGTTTCAGAGTCTAATTGGGCCTCGGTGGTGGTTTTGTTTCCTGTCGTTGAGTTCAAGGGATTTAGGACCCCTGAACACATCTCTCTATACCCTTATCTCTCTCCAAACACTCTCTCTCTTTCATTCACTCTCTCTCACTCTCCCTCTCTCTCCTCCCTCTACACTCTCTCCCCCTCTCTCTCCCTCCATCTATTTCTCTCCCTTATCCCTCTCTCTTTCCTACCCTCCCAATATCTCTCCTTCTCTCTCTGTTGGAGTAGGCTATTTTGGGGTAAATCATAGCAATTTTGGAGGATAGTTGGAGTTGGTGCCAGGAAATGAGGAAAAGAAACATGATAGAAGATAGAGAAAGCAACGTGTTGGGAAATAAGGAGAAGAAGTGAAGAGTTAAAGAAAGGAATGAAGACCAACCGCATGCAGGAATTTATTATGTGGAAAAACCTAGTATACTAGGGTTAGGGTTTTGGTTATGATGTAATGGGTTTTTACCCACTATTTGTACTATAAATATGATGTATGAGGTAGATAGGAGTGGTTGTTTTCATATTATGAGAATTTAGTTTTGAGTTTTGAATAGGTTTTGAGTCATAGACACTAGTTTTGGTCGAGAGCTGTGGATCTCATATGGAGTCATTTTTTTAGATGTATGGATTGTAATTGAGGGCCAGGTCACAATTTGTAGAGCTTGGTGCAAAACTAGTCAACCTCACAGAGTATCACCAAACTTATGATGTAATGCATGCAACACACTATTTTGACGAAGGTGAATAAAGAAGACAAATGTTTGTGGACATATCCTAGGGGGGTGAACCATGGTAACACCTGTGTCATTGTGTGGAATGTGTCTCTTTTATGTGTTGCAATGTTTACTATGATGAATGAATGGATAATTGAATGAAATTGTTAAAATTTGTTTACAATGCGCAATAGAATAATGATGATATTTTGTATAGAATGAATGGTAAAGGTTAAATAAATGGTAGATCTAATGAATGTTTAAGTAGAAGAGTAGTAGGCCTAACATCCCCATGAGCACCATCCCTTCCATGACTGCAAACATTTGGTTTCTGCAATCACCCATAAGCCATATCAGGTGAGACTGCATTGTGCACAATATGCACAGTTTTTGGTTCTGGTCTCCAGAAGGGCTCATGGTTTCTAGGGTTTTGTTGGAGAACTAAGGTAGAATATGGGTTTTCCCATACATCCAACAAATGGTTTTGTTGCTGGATGGAACTCAGAAGAACAACCTGGAAGGGACTTGATGAGAATTACAGTGAAGAAAATGCAGTGGTAGAAAGGGATGTTTAGGCCATGGAATCCTACTAAGGAGGAGATTTAAAGATGGTTAGAGACAAATAAGCTCGATTTTTCATAGAAAGATAACATAAGTTCCAAGTATACACCGCACCAATATATGGAGAGGTATGTTTTTATTGATTTGCATGAGGCATTTTTCTTTTATTTTACATAATTGTTGCAAGAGTGGATATTGAGGTTGAAGGATACTCATCCCACTAACTAGATCAGAACATTAGAGTGGAATATTGAGAAAATTGCGAGGTTGGAAAGGGTTAATAATAAATTCATGCGCATAGTGGATTTTTGGTTAGAAAATATTATTTCAAGGTTTATTACTGAGTTTGCAGTAGATACAATGAATTCATGCACTACTGCGGAGAAGGAGTTATTGAAGGGACCCATAGTAAGGTACATTAGGTCTCTCTACATGTCGATCAAGATCTTATTGCATGATAATGGCATGATGATAATGAAGTCATATAGCTAAATCACTCTACGCGCATGGGGGAACTGGGAGAAGAACTAAGGAATATCTGAGATATGTAGAAGGATCTGGAGAGAGGCCAGAAGAAGGAAGCAATGAACCCCATCATGGTGGATGAGGAATATACCAAGGAGATATTGAGTAGAGCGGGATTGATGTGCAACAAATGCCCTTACTGATATAATATCAATAGTAAGAAGAGGGTAGTAGTCGAGCGGGAGGGATTGGATAGTGATGAGGAAGAGGTAGAGGATATTCGTATGACAAGGAATATTGAGGAAATCCTACGTGCCACATATGAGGGGAAAACCAAAGGAAAAGGGTCTAACGCAAAATAAGGATCTCCATTCCAGATCTGAATTAGTGTGGAACCCACAATCCAATGTGCGACTAAGACATATGAAGAAGAAGAACCGGTTAGACAACAAGTTATTAGTGGTAGAAGGATTTTAGTAGGACAAGGGTCCAATGACAATTCAAGTAGAAGTATAATTTCAACAAGTAGTAGTCCATTATCTACACCGTGTGGAGGTGGTAGTAAAAAAAACTTCACAATGGAGGGAAAATATCCAACTATTAGGTTACCTGAGTTCCATGGAGAAGGTTCAGAGGATCGAGAGAAGAATTTGTTTATTTGTGAGAATATTTTGGCAGCTAAGAAGATTACAGATGAAGATACAAAGGTTGTGTAGTTGGAAATCACATTCAGAGACAATGCATTAGACTAGTATATGGATCTCAAAGTAAATAATCCAACGAGAGCACCTACAACTGCCACAGATGTAAAAAAGAAATTAATCAATGAGTTTCAATGACCTAGTTCATAGGATCAGTTCATGAATGAGATGATAGAGATCACATAGAAACTAGGAGAGTCATTTTGCAAGGTGGATCAGAAGTTCAAGAGACTAAGAGGTAAGTTGAAGTATCCTATTATAGATATGTAGCATAGACAATTATTTTTTTAACTCTTTATTGACACACTCGAAGTATCCATTGAGGAAGTAGAAATTCCATGAACAGGTCGAGGTTCTGCAAGAAGCCTTGTAGTTAGAGGAGAATCAATACAAAAATATAGATCTATTTGTGGAAGAGCTGAGAGAATATATGAAGAACTTGACATTTCATTTGAATCAAAATAAAGGAAAGGTGAAGAGGGAATATGTATGGTGTACACTATGTAGAACATAAGGACATCATAAGAATGAGTGTCCAACATTCATGCAATACTTGGGATTAGGTATGCCAAATCCTTTATCTTAAGGAGGACCATGGTGTGAGATATGTAAAATAAATGGACATGATCCCTATCATTGTGCCATGATGCAGAAGTATCAAACAATATCCAATACTACATTTTGTAATTTTTGCAAGTCAGTTGGACATGAAGACAAGGAATGTAGAAATTTGGAGATAATGAAGGAGAGGATTTCAAATACTTATAGGGTACATGATGAACACATGACAGGAAAACCTACACAACAGTTTGTAGCACAACCACAGTATAATAATTCACAATAGTTTCAAGCAAAACCACAGTATAATAAAATGTAGCAGTTTGCAACGCCACCATAGTACAATAATGCGCAGATGAAGTATAATCAGGCACCTCAGTATAATACACTTCTCGGAGAAAACCAAGGTAACATAGAAGGCTTCAGAGGATGAGGTCGTGGAGGAGGAAGAGGACCAGTAGTTTGTCTCAAATTTCAGAAACTGGGACAATATGTAAGAGTGTTGATTATTTGGGTTGTTTGTTACTGATACCAACCCTTGAAGAAAGTCCGGTAGCAAATTTCGGTAGCACAAAGGTTTGGGTAATGGAACCAAGTTTGTTTTATAAATAATGGTATGAGTTTTAATATATTTGAAGGTAAGACTATTATATATTGATAGTACATTTCATGTCATTTCCGGTGGTATGTGGAACATCACATAACTCCTCACGGTTAGAGAGTTATGGCCATGTGAAGTTGGAGAACCCTCATGAGTCATCTAGAAGCCCAAAAAGGTCATAGTAGTCCAAGTGATTGTAAAGAATAAATTATTTAAATAATATAGTGAAGTGATGAGTGTACTACAATTCAAATTGGATACAAAAGAAATTATTTAAATAATAAAGTTAATGGAGAAATCACTAAGTGGAGAAGTGGTTAGAAGTGGGTTAACCCTAAAATAAGGAAAGTGATTTAAGATGGTTAAAAGGTAACCCCTTGAGGAAGCTACATAAAAGTATAAATAAGAGGAAAAGGTATCTCATTTTAATTACACTTGAGCATATTGAATATCTACAAGTGACTGAGGTAACCAAAGGATATCTAAGGCGAATTTCATAGGGAAGGTGAAGTAAGGAAGGCATAAATTCAAGGGAGGATAAATTCTTTTGATAATGCTTTCTAAGGTATGTTATTTACAAGTCATATCACCATTTTCGCAATAATTTTTTTTCTAGAATGATTCAGATCGTGAAATTGGGAGGCCATTGAGGAAACATATCCAAGTAGATGTGATAAAAATTCTAGCTTGTGGGTCATTGCAGTTTTGGAGTTACACTCTGTGGAAAATAGGGTTTATGGCTAGTCCTAAAACTAGTCTAAAACAGGTGTTTCGGGTAGAAACGTCATGAATTCTTCATAACAGATCCAAATTAAGTAAGACTAAATGTATTGGTTAGAGTACAGTCTGTAGTATTCTTTGTACCATTTTTAGATCCATACAACAAATATTCTGTGGGGGGCATTTTCTACAAGTTTTCTCTCTAGAATAATCTAGAATTCAACAAGGTATGCCATTTTTTCTATCACTGCTTTTCTGAGAGGTTCCAAGTAGTGAAACCTGGAGGAATTCCATAAAAGACACTGAATATTATTGTGTAATACTTTCATATCTTAATTCATTACATGTACACATTTATGATTATTTCAAGTTAGGGTTGTTGACTAATCCAAAATTAGTCATGTGAGACTAAAGTAAATTTTGATGAAAATGATAGTCTCTTGTTGTTAAAGTTGAGGAAGGTTTGAAGGTATGTGATCATATACACCATGTCTATTACAGAGTTACAAATCAAATTTGGATGATGAAATTTATGAGGGATTTTGGTTGAGGTACATGTTGGGTACATGGTTGAGACAAGTAGTTGATGAGTTGACACATACATGAAGTGTATAGTTGATGATGTTGGCGCATCTTGATGAGTCATATTTTATGTATATTTGATGCATGATTGATACATATTTGATGCATGGTTGATACACTCATTGATGGTACAGGTTGAGGTACAGGTTGGTGCATGGTTGATGGAATTGTTTATGATACAGGTTGATTACAGGTTGTTTGGTACATGTTGGTACAGGTTGTTTGGTGCAAGTTGATTTGTATAGGTTTACAACAATATATCTCACAGTGATAGTGTGATAGTGGTTCCATCATTCTACTTATATTTTAGGGTGGTTGGATGGGGCAAGGACAGGTGGTTATAGCCACCTTCCAGTTGTTGTTGGAGAACATAGGGGGTTGTAGCCTCCATCTAGTTGTAGCCAGAGAATTGGGGAGTTGGAGATTACCTCAGGTTTTAGCCCGAGAAAATAGGGGGTTGGAGCCTCCTTGCAATTGCATATGGAAAAAAAAGGAAGTTGGTGCTTCCAATGAATGTAATTCTTAAAGACATATAAGAAAAATCATTATGTGGTTTTCTCCTTCTTTGGGTTTCCACGTAAAAACATTGGTGTACTGTGCACGTGTATGATTTCTCATTTGTTCATTGTTTATTTACTCTTCAACTATTGAATGATAATTCTACATTGATATAACACTTGATATTTATGGTTAAAAAGGATTAAATTTATCTATTATTGATTCACCCCCTCTCAGTAATCCAACAATTGGTAGCAGAGCAGGTATGTTAAAAAATTAGTTTAACCACTAAAAGGTAGATCATGAAGAGAAACAACATGTATAAAAACGAAATACCATAGTTTGATGGAAAAAATTATGCATTATGGAGCAGAAGGATGAAAACATATATACAGGCACAAGGATTTGAAATTTGGAAATCGGTAGTAGATGGATACAAAGAACCATCAGTTCCACCAACAAGTGAAAAAGAAATGAAACTCAACCAAAATAATTCCAAATCCACAAATGCACTTCTGAATGGTCTTGGTGAATTTGTATATACCAAAGGTGTACATTGTAAATCCACTGAAGAGATTTGGGAAAAACTTCAAAATATTTATGAAGGAGATTCAAAAGTCAAAACATCAAAGCTTCAAACTTACAGAGGTCAATTCGAACAACTAAAGATAAAGGTAGATGAGAATATTGTAGCCTACTTCTTACGAGTCGATGAAATAGTGAATGAAGTCATAGGATTGGGAGAATAAATTGAAGAATATGTAATTTTTCAAAAGCTACTAATATCCCTTCCTATGAGATTTGATCCTAAGATATCAACAATAGAAGAAAGAGAAGATCTAGACTCAATACACATGGATGAACTTCATGGAATCTTCACAGCATATGAAATGAGAACTGAATAGGAAAATCCAGATATAAAAGAAGCATATTTCAAAGAATCCAAAAGGTCAAAGAAAAAGGGAAAGAAGACGGAACATAGCAGCAACAGTGACTTCTTAGAAGATGATAAAGAAGAAGTGGCCAACTTTGTCAAAAGATTGAATAAGGGAACCAATGGAAGATATAAAGGTAATCTTCCATTGATTTGTTTTAATTGTGATGGTATTGGTCATTTTGCTAAAAAATGTCCTCATAAAAAAATTAGGAGGAATGATGAATATTACTCAAATAGAAAACAAACATATAAAGGAAAAATAACCAAAAATAAAGCTTTCAAGAAAATCTTATGCACCAAAGAAGACATCTCCTCATCAGATGAAGATGAAGTCAATGACAGTGAGACAGAAAGAGTTCTATTCATGGAACTAGAATATTTTGATAAAGAAGACAACGAAGAAGAATATGAAGAGGCAGGAGATGACTATTGAGAAGAATTGTTGAGTGCCATAGAAGTTATAAGAAGAGAAAAGAAGAAAAACAAGAAGCTACAAGCAGAACTAGACAAGAAAGAAGACACTCGAGAACTAGAACAAATGATCATGAAATTGAAGGTTCAAATAGAAGAAGATGAAAGAATTGAAGAAGCACTCAAAGAACAATTAGAATAAAGAGACATGATCATTGGAAATTTGGAAGCAGATATTGTCACATTGAGAAAGAATCTTCAAAAGAAAAATATGCAGAACAACTCAAAAGTTCTGGATGACATTATCAACAGTCAAAAACCTTATCATGACAAGTCCAGACTTCGATACAATTAGATAGAAAAGGGATCAATATCAAAAGAAACAAAACAAGAAACATACCCAAAAATCTATGCAGAAACAATCAAATCGGATATGAAGATCTACAAGGAAGATTACATAGAAACTCCTCCACTAAGAAGATTCAGACCTCAGAATCAATGACCGACATAAACAAATATTCCTTAGGAAGAAGAAGGATTCATAAGAGTAACTCCTTTCAAAAGATCTTCAAATCCCAGGTATCAAACTATCTTTTTTGGTTTATGTTATGCATGCAATAATTTTGGACATAAAGTTGTAAATTGTAGAGATAATAGCATGAACATAAACAACTTTGAAATTCATACACAAAATGGCTACCCAAGAAGGCCTAGTGAAACATAGAGAAGAAGCTACAATAGGTTTGAATCATTGAGCACTGAAGTGGAATGCTACAAGTGAAAAAAAATTGGACACATGGCCAAAGATTGTAGAATGGCAGTCCCTCCTAGAGAACCACAACATAGCAACAACAGTCATAAACAAGAACCTCAGAAGAGAACATGGATAAGAAAGTAGAATCAGTATAACAATGAAGAATGCACACTCTCTCTAGAATCTAAGTAGAATAAACGTGGTTGGTATGTTGACAGTGGTTGTTCAAAACACATGACAAGTGATAAAAATAGGTTTCTTACATTAAGAAAGGAAAGATATGGATCTGTCTCCTTCGAAAATTATGATTTAGCTAAAATCATTGGAAAAGGCACATCAGAATTGGAAACAAGAATACCAAGGAAGAAAATGTTCTACTAGTAGAAGATATGAAACATAATATTCTAAGTGTGAGTCAAATGTGTGACCAAGGTCATAAAATTACTTTCGATTCACAAAAGTGCGAGATACGAAAAGAAGGTTCAGGAAAATTGATTGCAACAACTGCAATAACTTCAAGCAACATATATGTATTAAGTGAAATTGGAAATGAAAAATGTTGTCTAGTAAGGAAGATGAAGGTTGGCTATGACACATAATAATGGGTCACATACAAAAGGAAGCAGTTAGAGAAATTTTCCAAATCACGAAACCAACCAACACTTTATGCAAGCATTGTCAACAAGGAAAGCAAACAAAGACCATGTTCAAATCAAAGGAATATTCAACGACAAGACCACTGGAAATTGTGCATACCAGTCTATTTGGAACAACTACAACAAAGGGTTTAAAAGGTGAGAAATACTTTATGTTATTAGTTGATGATTATACAAGAATAACTACAGTTTTCTTTCTCAGGAATAAGTCAGAAGATTTTGAAAACTTCAATGTCTACAAGGAAATGGTTGAAAATGAAATGGATTCAAAAATTGAATGTTTGAGATCTAATAATGGAGGAGAGTTCACTTCAAAGGAATTTATGGAATACTGCAACATGCATGTAAGAAAAATCAAATTCTTCGTTGCTAGGACACCTCAACATAATGGAGTTGTTGAAAAAAAGAACAGGACAATATAGGAAATGGCTCAAAGAATGCTAATGGATTCCAATTGACAAGTGTTTTTTGGAGACATGCATTGCATACAACAGTTCACATTCGAAACAGAGAAATTCTCAGAAATAACACTAACAAAAATCCCTACTAGCTATGGAAAGGAAGACCAACAAACGTGTGTTAGCACTAAAATTCACCCTCGGATTGCATCAAAGGTAAGACCACTACCCATCAGAGTTTTAGGTGGATGTTGGTTTAATAATGGATGGAGGTCAATGGACGAAACTTAGAATCTGAATGATGTTCAACACAAGACTAGACAGGAAATGCACAAGGACGTGAGGGCCACATTAACTTCAGTGAAGAAATTGAGTTAAAGAGAGAGAAGAGGGAAGACTTGGTGAGAGAGGTGAACGAGACTGCTATGGGCATTAAGACTTCTTACAATTCGGGGAGGAAAAGCTTGAACTCAAGAGAAATCTGGAGCCCAGGCTTAAGATACTGAAATATGGTGGAAAGCAACATAGTTACAACAGCAAGATGATCAAACCTCCATCATCCAACAACTACAACAACTCGACTGGATCTTCCATGTCTGAGCCATCTAGTGTAAGAGGGAAAATAAAACACAAGGAAATGAATAAAAATGATCACGATGCAGCCATAATCAAACCTCCATCATAGCAACATAACAATATTTGGTTGGATCCTCCATACTCGAGTGTTTTAAACAGGTTTTACAGACAAAATGAAAAGAAACAGGAAGCTTACTTCTATTAACATGAAAGTCTCAAATCGATTACATAACCAGAGAAGAACTCTGGTATCACAAACATTACAAGATGGGAGGTCTGCTCAACCAAATACCCTTAAACATGAATCAAAACTACATACATATACTCAAAAAATTCTCCAACAATAGAAAAGGCATGCTCAAGCTTTTCATCCAATGCCAAACATATGAGTCTCTTATGCGCACACTTTCCTCTGTCAGACGCAATATCATCTCTGCTAGTCCCTTTGTGTCTCTTTGGTCAAACTGCTCATGTAGCTTTTCTACCAGACGCAAGATCAAAATGTCTGGGCTGATAGACTTCCTTCATGGTTAGACTGTTCTGACTTTACATTGATGGGGGAGATGATGTTTCAACCACCTCCCTCCTTTCACAACTGCTTCATCGGGATCAGGACATGTACAAGTCAACTTGGCGCTTGGAAGACGTGGTGGCCTCTCCTTCGCCATCTTTTCTTTCTTGGAAGCTTGCAAGGAAGATAGGTAGGTGGACGAGGTTGGAGCTAACGAGGACTCAACGAGGTGATTGGCACAACCAATAGGACAATGGATGAATAATGTCCAGATGGAGGGGATATAGAGGATGGAAAGAGGCTACAGAGGTGATGTGGAGAAGGGGAACAGTGATAGGCCGGGAGGGAGATGAGTGGAGGACAGGTGTGAGGGGGCGAGAGGTGGGAGTGAAAAGAAATATGTGATAGGTAGAGGGAAAGGTTGAGTGGAAGATAGGTGTTAGCGGAAGATAAGGCGGTAAGGGAGAGCATCAAGCGAGCTAGGTTGGAGGGGGGCGGGGGGGTCTGAGTTCATGAGGTAGAGCAACGTTAGTGGGGGGCCCACGCCTGGAAACTGCTAATACAGACCCCTCCCTGTTAAAGGAAGAAGGTCGGTTGGGGGGGGGGTTCAAATTTGAGTTGCAGATCATTGATCTAGGTGCACCCCACTCGACCGTTAGGATCTTCATGCAAAATACCATGACATGTTAAGCCATCAAATCATCGCCCCAAATTTAGACAAAAATGCATTTGATGGGTTTTTAAGCCCCGTTTTTCACATTTTATCACCTAAGGGCCAACTCCTAAGGGAAAACACCCTCCTACAAATATATGTTCTAACATTAGGCTCCATGGGGGATAGATTCCTCCCTGCGAGGCTATAAGATCTTCAGTATTTCTAGTCACCTTCTGTGGGCTATGGAGTTAATGCTCAAAAAACGTCCTGCTGAGGATTACGGGCCGATAATTACTCTAAGAAAATACATGGGCTCCAGAAGGATCTTATTTATGTACACTCATATACTAATTATTTTTTACACAGTGCTAGGTGAAAGTGAACTTCCACCATAGCCATTCAAGTGGCTTCCTAATTGGAAAACCATTTACTCTGTTAGTGACTGGTAACAGATAATGCAACCGTGACAGCTGAACAATTAAATCCTTCATGTTTCCTCCATATGCAAATGGTGGGATAAGACTTGGAGGCTTCAAATCATGGAGGAAAATCAACTCCATGCATTCCCCTACAGGCTCATAGAATGAGTGACAAAATATACTGGGATGATGGCAGAAAACATGCTTTGTCCTACAATTGTTCACACATGACTGGATGTCTCTGGAAAGCACAGGTGAGTGAATGGCTGATGCAGACTGACTGATGCCAAGTGATGGTTGCTCACTCATAGGCTCAGGTCAGGATATAAACTTCTCATTTGGTTCTCCCTCTTCTTCTTCATGGCTCTCCCAAGGGTCAGATCCATAATCATCATAAACAGGACCCATGGGAAAGCTCTTCTCTTGGTCTTCTACAGGCCCAGGATGACTTATTTCCACACAATATTTTCCTTCAATGTATAAAGGAAAAGGTTTTGTTGCATGATATTGGAAATCCTTCATATTCAACTTAGAATCTGATTCATAGCTGTCATACATAGGATGGATGCTCCTTGAGTCATCAAAATATGAGGCAGGGATCTGTTGCTCTTCATATGAATAAACAACAATATCTTCATTTAAATCTAAGACAACAGGTGCATCAGGGGCAGGATATGTTTCCTCTATGGATATGCAATCCTAAACCTCACCATTATGAGCAGGTCTACCAAGAACATCTTCTCCTAGGACTGGAAAATCCTATGCGCTTTCTTCAAAAGAGCAACGAACACGATCTGCCTTCAATTTATTTATCCTTGTAGAAAGTGATCTCGCCATCCACATCAACTCATCCAGGGCATCTTCTTCCTCCTCACAACATTCATCCTCACATATTTCATCCTCATAGCTTTCATCCTCACAACTTTCATTCAAAAAAGTCATACCTTGAACATAGTCTTTATGTTCTTCACAACAATTATGACAAATTAACTTAGAAGAATAAAACTTTTGACAGTGCCTATTGAAAGCTGCATGAAATTATCCCAGGGAGGAGATTCTAGCAGAGGGTAAGGAATGATACCATTCATGAGAATCTCCTGCTAATGATAACATGAACATCTTTAATAATATATCCTCATGATGTATCTCCCATTGATGCATGAGTTCATGAAACTCACGGAGATGCTCTGCAGGGTTGTCCTCTTTATGATCTATAAATATGGGAAAAAATTCACCCCATTCATCCATAGTAGGAACAACATTAGGAAAACTAGGAACATCAGAAAAATTGAAGGGAGAAAACCTTCGAGCCAAGATTTTGTCCATTTCGAACCAGTGGAGTCGCCAATCGATTCTTTAATCATGAGGTCACCAGGTGAATGATATGCAATGTGAGTGTGTCTAGT
>ML823148.1:5740-33021 GCA_009831015.1 Picea engelmannii
ATAATTGAGTATTTTTTAACCTATTTTCTTGCTATGCAAACAAAATGGGCATTGGATTATACACTTTTTGTTTGAATTATATATGTCCACTATCAATTTAATTTAAATGTGCATTTATTATTTAATAAATAGTTAAATTTAAATTTTGAATCATAAATGCCAAGTATAAGTTTAATTTGATTGTATTAATTAAATTGATACTTGACATGTATATTCACATGTTATGTAATATACATTGCATTGAGAAGCAAGAAAATCGAACTTGACTTGAAATTGGATTTATTGGTTTCATTGGTGACATGAATTTCTGGCTATCTCAATCTTCCAAGGGAGGTAACTCAATTTCCTCCCTTTACAGAAACTTTTGCAAGCACAAATTTAAGGGATGAGAGCTTGAATGTTCAACATTGTCCAAATATAGAACTAGTAGTTAATGGAGAAGACATTTACCTAAGGATTAATATGTTAAGGACACATATTATGAGAAATTCAAACAAGAAAACTAGGTTTCGAAAGGTGGCTTGCATGGGCCTACATTTTAACATCTTAGGTCTTATGTAATGTATTGTTCAATTAAGTTTTTTAGGGGTTACTTTTTTCAATAGTATACATGCCATGCTTTTTAGTTAAGAGTTTGATTAGGAAATAATTAGGGCCTATGGAACAAAAACAATAATTTTTTGCCATGGGTTGTGGCCCTTCCTTTTCTAACTTGTATTACAATGTTATATGCTCAAGCTGCATTTTTTTCCTAATACAAAGACAATTGTTCTATTAAATAATAATAATAATATAGTACATAATAATCAGATCTTACGTAGTATACAATACTATACTATTTGGTAAACCTACAATGTATTAGGGGTGTATGTGCAAATAATTCCACATGCATAAGAATTATGAGACAAGGGGGTTTATGAGGCATTACTTGCACTAGAAGCTTTAATGATAATCATGAAGTTGGATTTGGGGTGCAAGTCCTTATGTTGAGGTGATAACATCCTCCCTCACTCTAGTACTAACATTGCATGTAGTTTTAGTGTGATGCCTTCATGTGTACCCAAGGCACGCATCTCCATTGATATGTTCGCCTATAAACGTGGTTTCAAACCAATTTCTATTGTGCGGTTGAATCTCCTAAAATTTTCATTGGCCATTGACTCTACGGGGTGGAAACTTTCCCTTACTCATGTGGATCTCCTAAGAGCAATTTTTGGGTAGTGATCATTCATTGGATGAAACACATCACAAGATACTACTAGCCACTATATTCATTATGCATGTGTTATAACATCATGTTTTTGAGGTTGTACATAAGGTATTAGGTCATCCTCATGTTGTTCCTTGCTCCGTTTCCACATATTGTCACAAACCCCAAATTCTATCACCTCTCCAATGGATTATTCTACTTGGAACATGTGATGTGACAAGAGGGCCTATGACATGAGTCACATGAGTTTCCAACCTCAACCCTTGAGAATGTTCTTTGGCATTTTCCCTTGGATGTTGAATTTTTGAGGAGGGTACACCTTCCATGTCTCTCCATTGTCTCACATGCTCCCTAAACATGAGGAATCGTCGATTGTTTCTCTCTCAAGCCAATTATAATTTGTGTTGTCAACTCTACGTGAAATTGCCTTTGTTTGGATACCTTATGGGATGGAAACTTAGCCTTGTTTATCCACCTATTATAAAGATAAATTATCGTCCACTAGTATATTAATGGGTTAAATGTGACACAATTAATTTAATTGACCACCCTAGCTCTTTTGACATTTCTTTTTAATTCTCTTTTATAAGTTGGTATTTGGAGTTGGGTGAGCATCATGTTTGATCCGAATTATTTTCGGCACGAAATGAGAGAGGAGATATAACACAAAAATATACAAAGATATTGAAAGAGAGACAATAATATAACAGAGGTATATCAGAGATATTACCATAAACACAGAGATACAGTAATACACAATTTCTATTAATGAGTGAAATGTACAAAACCGTAGAAATACATAGTGAAAGACTCGCTAGAATGGTGGCAACTTATCTCTGAGAAGAGATGTGATGGCTACTCACATTTGCAAGAAGATTTTTTTACAATGAAGCTCCAAAGTCCTTTTTATCATAAATAAAATCCAAAACCCTAACCTTGGAACATGAAAAGCCAACAGTGTTGTGGACCCCGTTTTGGGTAGTTTGGTGTATCAACTTCCCGAGGGCGTAACATTGGCATACGATATTTGTTTGGGGTGCACGATAGCTCGTTGGAAAGGTATCATCGAGGAGATTCATTTTGGGGGTTCAAAAAGAGCCTTTTTCCATCATTGAGGTGCTCAATCTAGAAAAAAAAATCATTTAGACCCTCAAAAGGGCCCCAGAAGTTTAGGAACCGAAAAACTGCTAAAAATAGTAAATTGCCAGAAGATTGTTTTGGGCCAGTTGGAATAGGTGGGTGGCCACCAATATCCACCTGGATCAATCCTTCCTCCTTAGGAAGCAATGGTATCCATTGCGTTGAGTACAAGGGGGAAAGGGAAAAGTGTTTGTTGAATCTTCATCTTGATGAGTTGCTTGCCTTGCTGGAGAGGTTGCGCTTATTAGCTTGTTGAAGACTGTCACGAACCTGTGGCTGAAAGGGTTGGACCTTTTTAAATAGTCTGGCTATATGATATGATTGTGTGTAGAAGGAATCCTTGTGCTTTTCTTCAATCTCGTCGACCTGCTTCTATTGGATAGAAGGTTCCTGGACTGAGGCTACAATGGTTGCAGTGTTATTTTGTTCACCTTTTGAACAGACTTTGAAGAAGCTGAATTTTGTAGTATGAGATACTACCTTGCGGCACTGTTTAGGTGGGACAGTAATTGAAACTACCTCTGGTATCCTGTAGAGATGACCCCCCAGAGTAACAATGACACTACGGGATAGAGACACATAAATAGCATGGCGCTTCCACATCTATGGTTGGCCCAACAGAACATCACAGAAATCCAGTGGGGAAACATCACACAATACCTCATCCTTGAAGGGTTGGATGTCGTATGACAATCTACACTGTTGGTTGACACAGAGGTCTCGTCCCTGGCAAATCCACCCGATGTTGTATGGTTGCGAGTGTGGTGTTGTCAAAAATCCCAATTGTATGACGACCTCTGCTGAGATGAGGTTCTTCTAGCTCCCGCTATCAACAATAAAATGCAGCAAGGTCCCCTTCACTCACATCTGTGAATGAAAAAGGCACTCCCCCTCCTTAGTATCTATTGGTTCTTCTGGTTGAATTGTTGCGGCCACGATAGTAGCAGTGGGATCTACGTCGATGATCTGTCTTCTACTAGTATTTTTTGAATCAGATTCTAAATCAGGGTTCGGCTCCTTGTATTTATCTAGGCCATCAATGACTATTTTGAGTGACATTAATCGGTGTTGTGCCATGGGATTTTGTGGAAATTGCACCATTTTCCAATGTCCTTCTTCGTGTTTCCATTACCCTTATTTTCCTATGGTTTGGGTTGGTTTTCTGAAGGTTGTTTATAAGGGATTTATTTACCATACTTTAGTTGTTGCGAATTTGTAGACCCAAACTCCTGCTTGTTCGGGTGCTTAAATTTCTACTTGATTTTAATAGCATATCGATAAGAAACACCCAGTGATGAGATGTCCGAAAAATCCATTTCAGTTTGGATGTATCTGTGTAAAGACCCACGGTATTTCAGAACCAAATGTTGCTCGGAATCTTTGATACTCAACTTGGTGCACAATGTATGGAAGGTATTGGTGAACTCCAGCACTACTTGGCCCCTCTCTTGATGCAGTGTGGTCCATATCATGTATTGGTCATCATAGTTACAAACATGGTAATATTGTTCCTTAACTACATCCACAAAAAAATCCCAAGTGGGCTCGACCCCATATATTCCAGACTCCTCTGTGGAAATTTTCTCCTAGTAAGTTTCCCACCAATGTTTGACATGGGGGAGAGCCTTAAGGAGTGCGAAGGTGATATTTTCCCTGTTGGAAAAGTTGTGAACAAAGAAATAACCTTCTAGCAGATTTAACCATTTTTCTCGGGCATCCACATCTATCTGACCTTCAAATACGGGAATATAAAAATTGACTTGTACCTTGAAATGAGAGGTGCTTCCAAAGTGGTTTCTTGATGAAGATGTTCCTACTGCTATCAGCAAGCATTGAAGGATGTGGGAAAAATTCTCTATCATTTCGTCCTTTGTCGCGTGAGAGCTTGCTCAAGCAACAGAGTGATAAAATCTTTTGCTCCATCATTTTTATTTTCTTCCGCCATGGAGGTTTTCTTTGGCTTGCGAGAGTGATTCTACTCAAGAGAGACAAGCTCAAGACACAACTTGCTATACTGGGACCTCGTCGGGGACATGCACTGAAAAACGATCAAGAGAAACCTGCTCTGATACCACTGAACCGGATTATTTTCGGCACGAAATGAGAGTGGAGATATAACACAGAAATATACAAAGATATTGCAAGAGAACCAATAATATAACAGAGGTATATCAGAGATATAACCATAAACACAGAGATATAGTAATACACAATTTCTATTAATTAGTGAAATGTACAAAACTGTAGAAACACAGAGTGAAAGACTCGCTAGAATGGTGACAGCTTATCTCTGAGAAGAGATGTGACGGATACTCACATTCGCAAGAAGATGTTTTTACAATTAAGCTCCAAAGGCATTTTTATCATAAATAAAATCCAAAACCCTAACCCCGGAAGAAGAAAAGCCAACAGTTTTGTGGACCCTGTTTTGGGTAGTTTGGTGTATCAACTTCTTGGGGGTGTAACTTTGGCATACGATCTCTGTTTGGGGCGCATGATAGCTCGTTGGAAAGGTATCGTCGAGGATATTCATTTTGGAGGCTCAATCAAAGCCTTTGGATGTTATTGCGGTGATCGATCCCAAAAAAACTTCATTTAGACCCTCAAAATGGCCCCGGAAGTTTAGGAACTGAAAAACTACTAAAAATAGTAAATTGCCAGAAGATTGTTTTGAGCCAGTTGGAATAGGTGGTTGGCCATCGATATCCACCTGGATCAATGTTATAGTAGTCACTTTCCTTTGATGTGTTGCTTGAGATAATTGGAGATCACATAAGATTTTTATAGCATAAATAAAATGATTAGGAGCATTATAAGCATAACTCCATCAACCTATTCTCACATTTTAAATAGGTAATATGGTGTAGCTTCTCCATTGAGTCACTCCATGGAATCATGAGTTCCAAGTGGGTAATTTTTTGTAAGAAAAAATAGCAATGCAAGATGAAACAAAATTTTAATTACAATGCTAAATTGTGCCTTGACCCAAATCCTACAAAGAGTGTTAATTGATTCAGATGGTATGAAAGTTGTCATGGAAGTCAAAATTGATTAAGTAGTGTTTATAAACAACTCACCCACTAAATCAACTAGCCCCAAAAATGGATGGCACTAAATTGCATCACCTGTATTCAATTATTTGAGAAATGACAAGATTGAATGAGTAGGAGGATGTAAGGTCCATTAAGAAACCTTTGGTCATAAGATATGGGTGAATATTATACAAATACTCACTTTGTGTTAACATCAAAAGGGAATTGGGTTAATATTCCTCAATTGCCTCCTCCTACAACTGATCAAGTGGTTGGTCGGCTCTACGTTGCAAATGTTGGCCCCTTGATATTATGTTTTTATTGTTATTATATGACTATGTATTGAGACTTCATAATGAGGGGTGTTTTGGCTTTGGCCAACCTCAAGTTTTGATTCTTTGGACATGCTATTGGAGGTTGCGGTTTTGGGGTTAATGATCCATTTTTGTTATCCTTAGTCTAATTAGGAATAATTGTTAAAGTTGTTAGTTTGCTCATATCTCTTAGAGATAATTTAAGATTGAGATAATACTTGTTGAGTGAATTGAGGTGTAGTTGTTGATTGATTATAGGAGTTGGTTGTTTCACAAGACAACTCTCATTCATGTATAAACATATGTCCTGACCATGAATAAGATGCAGAGTTGGTGTGCATTATTGTTAAATTATTCTCTTGCTACATTATTGTTGGTGTTATTAATTATTTATTTGGTATCAAAGCCAAATTTCTTAACTAGCATTGCAACATCCACAACTTCATTTTTCAAGGGGAGCAACTGTGACTATTTTCTTGAGCTGAGCAAGGGAAAGCTTTGATAACCCCATTTCCCAATAAAGAGCATGGGAAATGTCCCTCTTCTTCATGGGTTTGTCAATGGCATTTTCTACCTCCCTAGTGGTTCTAAGGAGATTTGAACTCTTAACCACATTGGGTTCATGTTTTAATTTCCCATTAACTACGACAACTAGTGTGTTGTGAATAGAACATTTTCTCTATTTGGAGAAACTAAAAGTGGGTTTTCTGCTCTTTCACGATGTGTGGGAAAGTTTAAAAGGGTAGTAGGGGGTAATGACAACCATAAGAACTATTTTTAAGCCAATAACTAGCCACATGGGTTGCTAAAGTTGGAATATTGAGCTTAGAGATACATGGTGATACAAGATTGGTTTCTTTGTTGCTATTTGGGAAACTAGACCATTGTTAGAAAAACGGGATCACGAA
Organism: Picea engelmannii; assembly: GCA_009831015.1. Taxonomy (NCBI): domain Eukaryota; kingdom Viridiplantae; phylum Streptophyta; class Pinopsida; order Pinales; family Pinaceae; genus Picea; species Picea engelmannii. The sequence goes on from ML823148.1 coordinate 12,345, forward strand.
GCAATAAAATAAAACAAATGTAATAATAAAACATAGAAGATACACAATACAATAGATACACAGATATACGTGTTTCATCCACTGTGGGATACATCCACCAGAGAAATTGTCAGGTCCTTCCTTTTTATTATCCAGCAAAAATGAAGGGATACAACCTACAACACACCCGCTATAACTTCATCTTCTTTATCTCATAGTATCCTCTCTCGTAATATAATATTTGTTATCACCCTCAGCCACAATACAATTCCCTCATACATAAAAAAAGGGTTTCCTTCTAGGGAAAAAAAATCCCTAACATAACTTCTACCGTCAAATCTATGACCTTGTCATGAACGGTCTAGATTGACTATGAAATTACAATATTTTACAAGGCAGTTTTTCCCAAAATTTCGCTTCGAGGGAACTGCCCCCGAATCCCTCTCAAGGGGGGGGGGGCTCCATTAATTATCGTATCCCCCCTGACAACAATAGTGGGGGGAAATCCCCCCCATCGGGAAATGGGATCCAAACGCGGCTAAAACAAACCTCTGAATCAAGAAGATAATCAAGCTCCACAACCACCAGACCATTTCCTTTTTTTTATTTCCCTTATGTGCACAAAAAATTGGAGACATCAATATTGTTTGTTTTTACTCAAGGTATGACCATGTATGTAGTGCCCCCACTACTAACCCCACCAATTTTTTTCCGATACCCGTTAAATTAAATATGTGTAGCATGTTAAAAACATCCAAGCATCCAACATAATCATTTTATAAAAAGCATGAATGTAGTCTATTACACCTACATACAAAATATTATAATTTCTCAACTTAAAGTATCCACACAACAAATAAATCCCACAATTAAATGCAATGCATGAAGGATTTAATATGCATCTAGCAGCATTATGAATGCATCCAATTAAACATATACACAACAACATATAAATTGCTCAAAACTCAAAGTAAATACACATCAAGAAAAACCCATAATTAAAAAAAGTGAAATAGAGATAAAACACTTATCTTCTAAAAGTAAATGTGCAACTAGCTGAAGAGGATGGATGTTCCACCCAATCGTATTCTTTCTGCTCCAAATATTAGTAGCAAGTCACCCTTGAGTTGGGGCTATGAATCCATAAGAAAGGGCGTCTCTTTTGTCCACTCATAGCCCAATACAACCCACAAAAAGATGATTTTGCCTATAGCTATCCCAATCCAGTAGCTCTCTTCCCCTCAGCCTACACAACCCAAGGAATGGGATCCCCCTTATCTGCATGCAGTCCCTCAAGCCTTCCAACTTCCCTCCAAGGCTCCAACATAGGTTGTCTAGGAATCTATCTTGTTGGGGACTCCAAGGGCTGACAACTATAATAGGAAACTTACAATAGCAAGCTCACTTCTCTAGGGTAATTTCTCACAAACAAATCTCACTCTACGGGCCTAACAACCTGCTTCCTCATGCAATTACAACTCCAACAAGCTGCCCACAACCACCACTATGGGTATATTCAAACTCAAACAATCATCTCCCTCTTGTTGCCCTCAAAATCTAGTTGTAAAAACTACCTAGCTTTCCCATTCAAATTTCCCTTTTTCCCATGCATGTTGACTCTCACATTCCCCAATGTTGATTGTACTTATCCCCATACTCTCAATAACTATGTAAAGTGAATTTGCACACCAACCCTCTTTCATGGTTTTAATGATTGGTACACTCAAAAATAAATTAGAAGGTTCATACACAATAATAATTTTACAAAGTGGGTTTGGATTGATACATGTGAATAATTCCCCCTTNATTATCCCCCATGACTTTGTATGTGTATGGATGAAACCAACGATACATTTATTTTATTGTTTTTATATACAATGGTTACGTATTATATCGCTTGGCCTGCAGCCTTATATCGTATTTATATTATGCATCACTAAACCAAGGATTAAAAATGGAAATGTTACATTCCCCTCCCCCTACAAATTGCACCATCCTCGATGCATAGAACCATATCGATATACATGTATATAAATTTACATCATAATACTTGATACTTTTGCAAGTTCACAACTCTTGTAGCAATTCCAACCAACAATCTCTTGTTCCCCTCAACTTACACAACCCAAGGAAGTGTACCCCCTTCTCTACACCGCAATCCCTCAGTCCATACCACTTTCTTCTAGGACTCCAGTATAGATCGGACAAGAATTATTTGAGATGTGGCTCCAAGAACTCCGGCTGCCAAAATGGAGTCCTGGACACTTATATACAAATATACATTCAATTTTCTTCAAATTTTGCAAAAACATATGGGTATTCCTCCCGCATGGTCTCCTTGTGCTCTCACGTGGCATCTTCAATACCATAGCAGGTCCATTGGACCTTTACAAGATCAATGGATTTTTTGTTGATCACTTTGAATTCTTGGTCCAAGATATGCACTAGCTCCACCCGAAAGTTCCCTTTGTGCTCCACCTAAATCATGGTCCAATCAATCACATGGTTAAGATCATGCACATATTTATTCAATAAAGACACATGAAACATATTATGAATTATAATGGATCCAGGAAATGAAATCGTTTGTGCAACTGGGATTACCTTATCTATAACTTCAAATGACCCACAGTATCTCACTTCCAACTTTGGGCAACTTCCCAATCTTAGTGAGCTCTTCCTAATCTTTACTTTTAAAAATACATGCTTGCCCACTTTGAATTATATGTATGTCTTGCTTTTATCTACATAACATTTTTCTTGTCCTATGCAACTTTTAAATTTTGTTTGACCTTCATCATTTTCTCTTCCATTTCCCTTAGAAATTTTGGCCCAATAACTTCTTTGTATGTTGGGTTATCCCAGCTCACTGGTGTTTTCATTTCCTTCCATACAAGGCTTTAAACTATATCATCTTCAATGATGCATGATACCCATTATTATAAGCAAATTCAACCAAATGAAGATAGTCTTCCCACTTGGAAGGCTTGTCCATTACATACATTCTCAACATATCTTCAATTATTCGGTTAGTCATGTCCATTTTTCCATCTGACTTTGGATTATATGTTGTACTAAAATTCAAATTAGTCCCAAATCCCTCAAACAACGACTTCCAAAAGTTGGAAGTGAACTTGGGATCTCTATATCACACTATTGTTTTAGGCACACCATGTAGCCTAGCAATTTCCTTCATGTAAATCTTTGCGATATTGGTTACTTTGTGAGTTGTTTTCACCAGTATAAAATGTGAAACCTTTGTAGTCTTATCCACCACTACCATGATGCAATCATGTTGCCTTATTTTTCTTGGCGGCCTGGTGATAAAATCTATCGTAACTACCTCCCATTTCCATTCAGGAATGGGAAATGGGTGTAACAATTTTGTTAGATGTCTGTGTTTAGTCTTCAATTTATGACAATCCATGCACCTGGATATGTAATCAGATACATTCTTCTTCATTCCAGGCTAGAAATATTGGCCTCTTACCGTAGCAATGGTCTTTTGGCACCCTACATGACCAACATATAGTACATTGTGCATCTCTTTTAGAACCATATTTCTCAATTCCCGAGTGTTAGGAACATAAACCTTGTCCCTAAACAAGAGGATTACATCCTCTTCCAACTTGTAGTCCTGAAACTTCAGTGATATAATTTCTTGTTGTAAGCCTTATTTAACTTGTGCATAATGTTGATCTAATGCTACAACTTCAAAATTTTTGGTTTTTAAATCTGAATAATACATGTTGTTAGCACTGAAAGTCACACTTTGACTGCTAAAGTGTAAGCTCAGCACCCATCAAAATGTAAAAGATAATTTGGTTTTGAATAGGTGGATCATCAATATGGAGAAATAAAGGAAGAGGGAAGCAAACTGCAGATCAGTAGGCTACACCAATGGGCAATAGAGTCACAAACATCCTACTCATCGAAGGCACAAAAGCTGCTAAACAGAAAACAAGATTATATGCTGATAGGTGGAAGAATGAAGAAGGAAAACATAAGATAGAATGCTCACTAAACAAAGTTCCTCTCAATTTAATGAATCAACAGATACTTGAATATAAACAATGACTGATGGGAAAAATACAGCAGATCCTCTACTGCTTAGGGATCCATAAATCATTGACAGCCTTTGATCCTCAAATCTGCAATATATTCAAATAAGAAGAAATATAAAAGAAGAGTTACAATCTGAAATCACATCTCTCATGAGTCTCCAATAGCAGTAATGCTTACAATCAAAAAATGCCCACAGGCTTACAAATGAACACACACAGGAAAACTGCCTACTCCTACTCTCTCTAGCCTCTCTTGGCTCATACATCCCCTTCTCCAAGAGATATATCCCTCTTTAAATATAAAATAGCATCCAAATAACCTAAGGAGGTCGAATCCCATATCCTCCATTGGATTCTAAGCCTTGGAGATAGGTGGCAACAGTCAAAGAGACAAAAATCCAACAAACTGTTGATTTTCAGGAATTTGTTGGAAGTCATTAATAAATTGTTTCCACCTCATACATGAGGCCTTTGATGGAGCTAAATATTATGTGCAAGTGTCCCTTTATATCTAACTAGTCCTTGAGAATCCATTCAAACTCTCCTTGACATGTGGCAACCTCCCAACAAGGCGAATATCAAAATTGTGACCGCTACAGGAAATTAGTACACAGCGCCACTATGCAGAGTATGTAGCGCCTACTTCTATATCCAATATATCTCAAACCAAAAAACACTTTGAAAACCTGAGAGAGGTTTTTGTTATTTGGAATGTTATGAACAAAAACCTCCTCCAGTTTTCAAAAATACATCCTCAACTGCTCATAACCCAAGTTTTAAATTAGTGACTCAAAAATGGCAGAATAACTCTGCACAATTTAGCCTCTGCCAGAATATTATGCAGTGCCTATAGGTAGCGCCCGACTGTGTTGCACCTGTATGCATCTTTTGTCCTCTGTGAAATATTACGCAGCACCATTAGGTAGCACCACTTGCATTGCATCTGTGTGCAAGTGTGGGTAGCATAACCAAAAACACAGTGCCTTCAATCTTGAATGTGAAGAGAAATTTGTAGTCTTTAATGATGACAAAACCATTTCAATTAAGTGCCTTGACTGTACAATGGGTAGTGCCTTTTACCACAGGGGAAACTAGCACTTAGCAAAAACTCAAAACCCAACTATTTAAATGCTTAGCAGCCTTGAAATTTAATCTCACACTCTTTCTTGTAGAAAGAGGATCTTCCTTTGGCACAACAGACTTTTCCTTCTCATAAATGGCAGGCTTCTTCTTAGGGGTTATGCTCTTCTTGACTGCGGGTGTCTCTTGACACTTGGCACCTTAACCAATCTTGTGCTAACATAGGCTCCATGGGGGATGGCATGCTCCCCACGAGCTGCCAAGAACTTGTAGACTGAAAACCGGCTTCTGCTGAAAACAACTTGCTAAAACTAACTACTGCAAATTGTCAAAAAGGGAATGCTCAAAACGATCTTATTTCTACCTACTCCTACTCTAATCAAGCACGTTGCTTCAGATTAGGTAAAAGTGTGCTTCCAATGAAGCCATACAAGCATCTGACTGATTGGTAAGCATCTTGATCTGGAAATGATCAATGTAGGGAACCAAAGAATACATAAATGCATTTCAAAAGAGTAGTACAACCATCCTTCAATTGACAAAAGTGCTCTGACATCCAAGCTGCTTAGAGACTCGAGATAATTAGAAAATGGATCTATAAGACTGAAAACAAATACCTCTTGTTGTTGTTTTAATTGAAGATCCGAAAGTCTTTGCATATCCTCCAGCTGATCATGGCTGCCACCTTCAGATGCTTGCAAATCTGAACAAGACTGTATGTTAGCTTCACTGTTGATGATAGACTGTTTGGTGTCTTCTGTAGATCCAGGTTCCAACAAAATACATGCGGGCTCACTGATTTGAGAAGGTGATTGTTGAATGTCTGCTGCGGGAGTTTTCGAATGGCTGATTTCTATACACAGTTGTTCTTCATCAACATATGATTCATAGCTGTCATAAATTGGTTGGTTGCTCCTCAAATCAGCAAAATGGATCTGCTCTTCTTCATCGGAGTATTCATCAAAGATAGTTGAGCCCAAGGCTCCTTGGTCTTGCACAGAAAAATGAACAATCCCTCGATCTCTCTCTTCAATCTTAGGTGAAAAGATATCATGGGAAACCTCTTGCAGGAAAAGAGAAAGATCCTCTTCTACAATTGGTTCTTCTTTCGAATCGGAGACATCAGATGCATAAGGTACATGATATAATGCAACTGAATGCATGCAATCATTAGTACAATCATGACTCATATCTGGAATACTTTCTTCTCGGGATTAAGAAAGAGAAATAGGTTCATTCCTATCTTCATTTGGACAGTGAATAAAATAATTTTCATCTTTATAATCAACAGATCAATTTAACAAATCTTGAGCACATTCTACATATCCCTCACAACAGTTATGACAAATACTTTCAGAGGGATAAAAACTTTTGCAGTTTTCATTGAATACTCCGTGGAAATCCTTCAAGGATGAAATGTTGGAAGAGGGTAACGAGAAATACCATTTACGTGCATCCCCGTCCAATGAATACATGAACACTTTCATCAATATATCTTCATGATGGATGTCAAGATGCTGCATCAAAGCATGAAATTCATGAACATGCTCAACAGGGTTGTCATCCTTACCTTCATAAAATATGGGCAACATATCTTTCCATTCATCAATAAGAGGCATAGTATGTGGATAATCCTCTATAGCTAAGAAATCGAGTGGGGCAAACCTCCTGGCCAGGATAGCCTTCATAGCCATTTGATTTTCCTCATCCCCAGTGGATTCACCAATAGATTCTGAACAATGGAGTCGCCATGGTGAATGTGCAGTCTTGAAGGTGTCCAACTTCAATCACCATCTAAAGCTAGAGTTGCACAGTGTCGTTCTTCCCAAGGATCTTTTCAATCTATCAAATCTGTCCCCGACAACGGCACCAAAAATGTTAGCACTGAAAGTCACACTTTGACTGCTAAAGTGTAAGCTCAACACCCATCAGAATGTAAAAGATAATTTGGTTTTGAATAGGTGGATCAGCAAGATGGAGAAATAAAGGGAGAGGGCAGCAAACTCCAGATCAATAGGCTACACCAATGGGCAATGGAGTCACAAACATCCTACTCATCGAAGGCACAAAAGCTGCTCAACAGAAAACAAGATTATATGTTGATAGGTGGAAGAATGAAGAAGAAAAACATAAGATAGAATTTTCACTAAACAAAGATCCTCTCAATTTAATGAATCAACAAATACTTGAATATAAACAATGACTGATGGGCAAAATACAGCAGATCCTCTGCTGCTTAGGGATCCATAAATCATTGACATCCTTTGATCCTCAAATCTGCAATATATTCAAATAAGAAGAAATATAAAAGAAGAGTTACAATCTGAAATCACAGCTCTCATGAGTCTCCAATAGCAGTAATGCTTACAATCAAAAAATGCCCACAGGCTTACAAATGAACACACACAGGAAAATTGCCTACACCTACTCTCTCTAGCCTCTCTTGGCTCATCCATCCCCTTCTCCAAGAGATATATCCCTCTTTAAATATAAAATAGCATCCAAATAACCTAAGGAGGTCAAATATCGTCTCCTCCATTGGATTCTAAGCCTTGGAGATAGGTGGCAATAGTCAAAGAGACAAAAATCCAACAAACTGCTGATTTTCAGGAATTTGTTGGAAGTCATTAATAAATTGTTTCCACCTCATGCATGAGGCCTTTGATGGAGATAAATCTTAGGTGTAGGTATCCCTTGATATCTAACTAGTCCTTGAGAATCCATTCGAACTCTCCTTGACTTGTGGCAACCTCCCAACAAGGTGAATATCAAAACTATGACCGCTACAGAAAATTAGTACGCAGCGCCACTGTGCAGAGTATGCAACGCCTACTTCTATATCCAATATCTCTCAAACCAAAAAACATTTTGAAAAACTGAGAGAGGTTTTTTTTATTTGGAATGTTATGAAAAAAAACCTCCTCCATTTTTCAAAAATACATCCTCAACTGATCATAACCCAAGTTTTAAATTAGTGACTCAAAACTGGCAGAATAACTCTGCACAATTTAGCCTCTGCTAGAATATTACGCAGCGCCTATAAGTAGCGCTCGACTGTGTTGCACCTGTATGCAGCTTCTTTCCTCTATGAAATATTATGCAGCGCCATTAGGTAACACCACTTGCGTTGCGTCTGTGTGCAAGTGTGGGTAGCATAACCAAAAACACGGTGCCTTCAATATTGAATGTGTGAAGAGAAATTTGTAGTCTTTAATGATGACAAAACCATTTCAATTAAGTGCCTTGACTGTACAATGGGTAGTGCCTTTTACCACAGGAGAAACTAGCACTTAGAAAAAACTTAAAACCCATCTATTTAAACGCTTAGCAGCCCTGAAATTCAACCTCATGCTCTTTCTTGTAGAAAGAGGATCTTCTTTTGGCACAGCAGAATTTTCCTTCTCATAAATGGCAGGCTTCTTCTTAGGGGTTATGCTCTTCTTGATTGTGGATGTCTCTTGACACTTGGCACCTTAACCAATCTTGTGCTAACACATGCTAATGGTTTTAGCATGCATTTTATGCACCCTTTAGTTGAGTGCATCAACCACTTTATTCTATTTACCCTTGATATGCTTGTTGTCAAAATCATATTCACTGAGAAACTATAGCCATCTAGTTTGCATGGAATTCAGTGTTGGATGCTCAAACAATTATTCAGACCACTATGATCTATCTTCAGCTCAAATTTTATGCCCATGAGATAATGCCTCCACATTTTTAAGGCATGTACTATGGCCGCTAACTCTAAGTCATGTGTAGCATAATTTTTTTCATGCTCCTTAAGATTCCTTGACTCATAACATATGGCATGCCCATTTTGCGTAAGGACTCCACCAAGCCCTTCCTTACACACATTGTTTCACACAATAAAGTACTCATATGGATCCTCAACCTTTAGAATAGATGCACTGGTCAATAGTTCCTTCAAGTTCTGGAAACTCTCCTCACATTTGACAGTCCATTCAAACTTTGTTCCTTTCTTTTGTAGTGAGGTGATTGGATGTGTAACCTTAGAGAAACCTTCAATGAATCTCCTACATTATCCAAGCAATCCCATAAAGGATCTCACTTTTGAAACATTCTTTGGTGCTGGCCAACTTTTGATTTCTTTAATCTTCTCAGGGTCCATCACTATGCCCTCCTTTGAGACGACATGGCCCAAATAATGGATTTTCCTTTGATATAAAGTGCACTTGTTTAACTTGGCATACAATTGCTTTTCTCTTAACACCTGTAACACCATCCTCAAATGTTGCTCATGCTCCTCCTCTATCTTGGAGTAGATAATAATATCATCCAACAAGACAATGGCAAATTTGTCGAGATAATCTATTAACACTCCATTCATTAGACACATAAAATTAATTGGTGCATTTTTCAAGCCAAATGGCACCACCACAAATTCATAATGGCCATATCTTGTCTGAAATGTTGTCTTGTTGGTGTCTTCTTCTCTGATTCTCACATGATGTTAACCTGGACTCAAATCAATCTTAGAAAATATCCTTACTCCTTTTAGTTGATCAAAAAGATCATTGATCCATGATAGAGGGTACATGTCCTTTACTGTAAAATTACTAAGTTGTCTGAAGTTAATACACAACCCCAGATTTTCATTCTTTTTCTTCACAAAAATCATTGGATTGCCCCGAGACACTTGAGCATATGTACCCCTTCTTCAAAAATTCTTCTAGTTGCATCTACAACTCTTTCAACTATGAGGTGCTCCTTCTATAGGGAATTTTGGACACTGGGGTAGCTCTAGGAATTAAGTCGATAGAGAAATAAATATATCTCTTCGGTGGTAATCTTGGAAATTCCCCAAACACATCTTCATATTCCTTCAAGACTGGATGGTCTTCGATATTTGGCACTTCATCCTTGGTTGGATCTTCCATATGGGTTGCATATGTTTGGCACCCTTTTATAAAAGTTATCTTCAATTGCAATGTTGAAATATCTTTGACGGATATAGGTCTTGGAATAACTTGCACCTTCCTTAAATTTCCTTCTTCATCAAGGCATTTGAAATCCTTGTTGTAACAATCTAGGATAGCACGAAGCTTATCCAACCAATCTATACCAATTAAGAAATCATATGGCTCAAGTGATATGATGTTCAAATCTACCTTAATGATAACTCCCTTCATGCTTATTGGGCAATCCTTATTAATCTTACCTTCTACCTCGATCATATGGGATTGGTAGCCTACTTTTATATTATCCAAGGCTATATGAATCCTTGGCACGCTATTTCTCATGCCATCCACTGTATCAACTTTCTGAATGTTATGCACAATCCTCATTCTATCTCCCTTGTGAGGACGGTATTTATACAAGTGGTATCCTTCACATCCCCTACACTTTATGGGATGTTTCTTTGGCCTTTTTCCCAATGAATCTATCATTTTATGCTCACCTTGTGTTGGTTGTCCTTTCTGATATGCTTGAGATTTGTTTCAGGAAAAAGGTGTCTTAAATCCTTTCTTCTACTAATCCATCTTGCCTCTCTTCTTATCATCCCAAGCGTTTGGAAAAGTTGGTCTTGTTTTTCTCTATTCATAAAGATATTTATATTTACTTATGGCTTTTTCCAAGGTATTGGGATCATCAAAATGAATTTTGTCACTATAAAAATAAGGTATCCCACTAATAAATATTTGTATTTTTACCTTCTCATCTTTTATGAAGCCAACATACCCCGACAATTCAACGAATTTCCACTCATACACATCCATTGTCATGCTTCCAAGTTTGAGTTCAAATAACTCTTGCATTTTCTTGTGATAATATTGCTCTGACGAGTATTTCTTCTAAAAGTACTTTTTGAACTCCCTCCATGAGATCCTCTTCTCATCAATGTGCTTAACCTGCTTGAGCTAATCGCACCACATAGATGCTTTTCCTTGAAGATGGTATATTTCAATTCAAGCTTCTACATTTGATGAATAATCATGCAACTGGAAATATTTCCTCATGCCCAACAACCAAGCTTCAACATCTTCTCCCTTTATATTCTCTCCATCAATTGATGGTGGATTGAGCTTCCTAAGCTCTCATTGGAAAATATCTTATGCATGCCTCTTCCTCTATCTCCTGACAACGGCACACTTGGGCTGCTCTCCAACCTTGAATGTGAATGTTCTCTTCTAGTCGGGTGTCCTATTGAATGATGGTAATTTCTACTAACACTCCTTTATTTCCTATATCCTCTATGATCATCCCTCCTATCATGAGATCTGGATGCTTATACTTGCCTTGCACTGGTTGCTTGTTTTGCGCTAGAATATTTATTAACTTGTCTCTGCAACATATTCACACTATATAGAATCTCCTATTGAAATCTTATCATCCTTTCATTGTGTACTCTATAGCTCTGCACTTCTTTCTAAAATATTCTCATACTCTCAACCAACTCCACCCTGCTTCTATGTCCATTGGACTCGATATTTTCATTTCTCATGCTGACATATAAACCTCTGACCTCCTCCTCATGGCTGCAAGTGTTGATATTATAGTAGTTGTTGGAGGTATTAACCTCCATGTGTAACCCTGACAAGAATAAAATATTTTGGGAAGCAAGAAGAAACCCTAAAGCTTTGGACATAACCCTAGAAGACAAGTCGGCTAAAGGAAATATTTAATATTGATTTTTTAACCTCCAGAATGAGAAGTCGGCCCAGACATCTAAGGAGAAGCAGTATAAATATAGGACGCCAAATCTCATTTCATACACACATCTCACAACTACAGAAATATAAGAGTGCGCACTGCAGAAACTGAATAAGTGTGCAAGTCTGGAGAGTAGTTGCAGTTGCAGCTATTGCAACCTGTATTCTCGATTTAGGCTTGGACTTTCTATTGTTTATGGTTTGTACTTTCTGCCTTGTGTGTTAGCTCTGGAGAGAGGTATGCTACATTGATTGGTTATTAGGCCTAGGGTTTGCTTTCGGAACGATTCTCTGTCAAGGTTAAGGTGCTCAAGGGTGGCTTCGGCCTATGGTTGCGTCACAATATTTCTATATTGTCTATGGTTAAATGACAACACCTATTATTTCTAACAGGTTATGGGCCCACGCTATCTTCGGATAATCTAACTGCTGGAAGATAGATTGGGAGGATTTTCTCAGTTACAGTTGCAGTTGCAGTCAGTTTTTGCTGCAGCAATGAAACCCTAACCCTCTTGTTGAGGCACCTTAAGTGAAGATATTGACCTAATTTATGGATATCCTAGTGCGCCCTAACCCAATGCACCTCCTGTTACTCTCAGCAAGCTAAGATGCCAAGTTTGATTTTTAGGTCAAAGTCAAAGTTTGACCAAGTCAAAGAAGTCATGACTTACTCTATGAAGTCAAAAAACAAGTTAGAAGGGGCTTCTAAATTCAGAGCATGGAATATAAGGATTGACCTCATCCTTGCCAAGAATAAAGTGTTGGATATCGTGAAAGGAAATATTGTGGAACCACAATTTGAAGAAGGAAAAGAGAAGGAACCTCAGAACGTTTCAAGTATGGAGAAGTTCAAGGACAGTGACATCAATGTCGTGAGTATCATAGTGGACTCTGTAAAAGACCAATTGATACCCTACATCTCTCATCTTGACTCATCTAAGAAGATGTATGATGCTCTAACTAACCTCTTCTCAGTCAGAAACATTGGACAAGTAATGAGTCTGAAGAATGAGCTCCGTGACATGAAAATGAATGATGATGACAGCATAACATCATACTTTGTGAGAATCTCTCAGTTAAGAGATCAACTACAAGCTATTGAAGAAATCATTTTAGAGAAAGAACTTGTAAATATAGTACTCAATGATCTTCCCAAGACATGGGATGCATTTTCCGCAAGCATGAACACAAGGAAGGAGTATCCCAAATTTGAAGAACTTTGGACTTGTTGTGCACAAGAAGAATCAAGGATTAGCACAAAAGAAAAATTCCAAAGGAAAGAAAATGATCAAGCCTACACAACAAATTTCAAGAAATTCAGGAATAAGAAAAAGTTTGACTCAAGGAAGAAACCAAATCAAGAGAAAGATATGTCAAAAATACAATGCTTCAACTGTCGAAAATATGGTCACTACAAGAATCATTGTCTCGAGTTAAAGAAAATGAAGGAAATACACAAAGCACCAGTTGTCGAAGAAAGGGAACCCTCAAAGAAGGTCAAGCAAGATAAAACATACTTCTTCTTCTAAAACAAGGTAACAATATTCTTCATAGTTCTTGTACATACCATGTTTACATAGTTTATGTACATATCTTGCATATCTATTTCTTAGAAGAGAAGATTTTCAAGTGAAACAATACCTATGGAAGAATAACAAGATAAGGATTGCTATCACGATGACTACAATTCAAGCAATACACATGAAAAGATAAAGTACATTGACAATCCTTGGTAACAATTCCTATGGAATCTATTACATAAGTAACTAATGCAAGATAAGTCGAAATCAGAATCAAACTTGAAGAAAACCCAGAATAAGTCAAAATAGAAAGAAGTCAACAACCAAGAAGAAACTAGAAAAAGACTTGTGACACCTTGCAGAAGGCAATAAGAATGCAGACAGAAACATGGACTATCTCAGATGGAAGGAGATGATTACAGAATTCCAAAAGAAGAGCATGCATTCATGCATGAAGCAAGGATTAGGAGGGAGCTCATTCTAAATAATATGATCCATTGAGGATTATGAAGTATCTATCCATGTTCCCATTGAAATTAGAAGCCATGAAAAATAGCACATGTTCAGTTTGACTTTAGAAGAAGTCTTCTTCGAAAATAAGCTTTAAAGTATCCTTGGTTGTCCATCTACATCCATGATCCTATGATAAAGGAATAAGTTGGAATCTTCAAGGCATGGAATCTATAGAAAACTCCATGGACGCAAGAGATAAAGAGAAACATGAGGAAGAACATGAAGATTCCAAGAGAGAAAGAAAATCCAGAACAACCAATTATTATACCGAGAATCATAAGACTACCATCTTGGTTTGAACCCACTAGAAGCAATCAAGCAGAAGAAATGGAAGTTATGATGAAGAAAAGTATATGTAAGAAATTGTGAAAAAGGATTGTGAATGGAAGCGTTGCGAGATTCAGAACTAGAGGTTCGTCCAGACGGAGGAGAAGACTATCATAACAGCTTGTTCCCATAAACCATATACACCTCTATATGAGCTATTATATCTCTTGCAGTATCCATGGATTGAATTTTACATCAGTTGGTTGTAAAATATTGTTCTCCCAATATAGAATTTTAGGAAGAATCTTATGTAAAGAAATCTCAAGTTTTTGAGGTATACCAGAAAGAGACCCATGTATGCAGATATAATAAGACCTTGCATGGATTCAAACAACTTGATGTAGAGTATCTCATATACAACAGAAGCGTGGTGAAAAATTTCTATGACAGAGATAGTGTATCAGAATAGCTACTCAGAATTTTGGGATAATGGATTGCTAATCCATGGAAAACTCTCATGATGACATTAGAAGTGCTACTTGGATATGTTTCAGTTTGAGCCTTGCCATGATGTCATGAGCTAGCAGAAAACAGAAGTGTTGAATTCGACCATAATATATATTGTAATGATCAGAGCTACATGAAGCCTCTAGAGAAAAACAGTGTTCCATAACAGACCAAAGTACATTGAGATCAAGAATTACATTCTTCGTGATGAATTCTAGAAAAGAGAAGTGGTTCTCCAATATATCTCCACAGATGAGCAGATAGCAAATATTTTGGTAAAGCCTCTATCCAAGATGAAAAGTTTGCAAGCTGGGGCTCGTGGAGATGACTTCCTTATTGAAAAAGGAAGAGATTGCTCCCAGGTTGGGAGGGACCACTAATGTGTTATTGATTTATGGATAGTCATTTTTTAGTTCAAAAAATGGTCCAGGATGAGCATTTCCTTTCCAGTTTGGAAAGTGGTTTGAGATTTTTGACGGAAAGACATTTTCCAGCTCGGAAAATGGTCCATATCGGACAGTCATTTTCGTAATTAAAATGGTTTTATAGATTGTTGATGTACCATAGACAGTGATTCCCCTTGTGGCCGGTGTGGGGGAATGGCCTAGGACAATCATTCTTCTTGGAAATCACTCTTAGTAGTGGTCAAGTAGAATGGTCTACCTCGTCGGGCAGTCATTCTTTCGAAGTTCAGAGTTGTGAGAAGTTTCGAAGAATGGTCTGTTTTGGAGGTTGGTGTAGGATAATCATTTCCATTAGGAAATGGTCTGGACAATCATTCCCTAGGGAAGAATCATTATATCCAGGTTGCACTATGGTTATTTCCATAGGAATGTCCCAGTTAGGTGAATGGTCCAGGTTCAGCAATCAGGGATAGGAATTCCCTAGGGCAGACTCATTCTCTCCAGGTTGCACTATGATTAGTGTCGGAGGAATGGCCCAGTTAGGTGAATGGTCTAGGCTCAGAAATCAGGGACAATTATTCTTCTATGCTTGAGAAGAATAGTCCAAATATCCCATGGTTGATGTTTTACTTTCTGAGGGAAGATGCTCTTCCAGATATCAAATATGTGAGTGGAAGAATGGCCCAGATGACTCAGTTTATATCATGATATTGTTTCTATGCAGGTTGATATCAGATAATATGATTTTTGTGGAGATTGTATGTCTCTGGACAGTAGGTGTTATTGTGGTGGATGTGTTCCACTGGTTGTGATTGTTTGTCACTGATTAAGTAGTCGTGTTCTACTTGGTGTGGTTGTATACCACTGGAGAGTAGTTGTGTACTACTATAGATAGACACATTTGTGTTCTATTGAATGACATTGTTATGATTTCCATGTAGACTATCAGTAGTGTTGAAAATGATTATCAGCTAGATGGATAGTCAGTGTGCTAGTGGACAAACATTCTCCAGGCAGAAAATGGTCCAGGAGATTTATTCTTCTTGGACATATGTTTGGATTAGAAGAATAGTCCTTGTATCCCATGGCATGTCTTCCATCATATGTTGAAATAGTTATTCTTCTAGGACATATGTCTATATTAGAAGAATGGTTCGTGTATCACTCTGTGGAGTGAGTGACTTATTCAGTATCATGTCTGATTACTCAGATGGATTATGGCTTCGAGAGATGATGCAGTTGATGTTATCATATGATATTGATAATGATGAGGGTGCTCATGATCTAATCATGAGATAGCTTGTATGGCTATGATGATGCTACTGATTGAATGGTATGTTTGTGCTCAAGACAATTTCTTTCAATACCTCCCTAGCTAGGAGGGAGTGTTGATATTATGGTAGCTGTGGGAGGTATTAACCTCCACATGTAACCCTGACAAGAATAGAATATTTCGGGAAGCAAGAAGAAACCCTAAAGCTTTGGACATAACCCTAGAAGACAATTCGGCTAAAGGAAATATTTAATATTGAGTTTTTAGCCTCCAAAATGAGAAGTCAGCCCAGACAGCTAAGGAGAAGCAGTATAAATATAGGATGTCAGATCTCATTTAATACACACAACTCGCAACTGCAGAAATGTAAGAGTGCGCACTGCAGAAACTGAGTAAGTACGCAAGTCTAGAGAGTAGTTGCAACTGCAGCTACTGCAACATGTATTCTCGATTAAGGATTGGACTTTTGATTGGTTATGGTTTGGACTTTCTACCTTGTGTGCTAGCTCTGGAGAGAGGTACGCTACATTGATTAGCTATTAGGCCTAGGGTTTTCTTTCGGAACTATTCTCTATCAAGGTTAAGGTTCTCGAGGGTGGCTTTGGCCTATGGTTGGGTGAAAATATTGCTATATTGTCTATGGTTAAATGAGCACACCTATTATTTCTAACAGCAAGATCCCTTGGAATCCTCCATATCTCTAGTCCTCATATAGTAACTAGATATTTTTGCATGTACCTCTAATTCGACAATAAATGTGCATGCAACAATTACCTATTAGAGTTAAGCATATTATAAAATGTCATTAATTGAGCTACAACCACTTTTTGCCTCAATTTTTTTGAATGAAACTGATAAACAAATCAAAATTCTAAGATTTAAAATAAATTCCCTTCTAAATTAGATTTCTAATGACTATACTTATGCCATTCAATCTAATTTATGGGCTAAAAGTTATGGCTCTTAAATTCAACAATTTCACCCCTTCTTGCACTTGTTTCACTAGTACTAAAAATCTAAAAGGCTAACTTCTACCTCTTATAGAAGAAAATATGGCAAGCACTAGGAAAACTTTATATTGAGTGTTAATAGTATTCTTGAATTTGAATACAATACAACTCTCAGATTCATGATATGATTCTCCATCCAACTTCTACATCAATCTAGATTTGACAATTTTTTCATTTTGCATTTCCTCTAGACTATGAATTTATAGTCGAAAATGGCTATCTCCCAATCGAAGCAAAACTAGAAAAAACTCCCTCAAGACAAAGTTGTTTGGATTGATGTATAGGTAAAATTTCAACTAAATAAAATTTTATGGATATGTGATCTGGGGTCCGTTTTCTTTCCCTGGAGATTTCAAAACTCCCCAAAAAGTGCATGGGAATAGTGGAATTTTACTATCACTCTTGTAGCCCTCGTTACTGCGGACATACCCCTTAAACTTCACCTGATTCTGAGTTTTTTTTCACTTGTTATGGCCAAAACAAGTTTTTGGCTCCATAATTTTTTTTGTAAACTTTTCTATTTTCTCCTTCCCTTTCCTCATCTTCTCTCTTTCTCTTCTTCTCTTCTCTCTTTTCTTTCTCCTCTTATCTTCTCCTTTCCTTTATCAACAATCGACGATTTTATTTGCATCGACGATCAGTGATTTCCTTTGCATTGACGATCGACGATTTCCTTTTCAACGACAATTGACAATTTCATTTGTATCGATGATTAACAATTTTCTTTGCATCATCGATCGACAATTTTCTTTGCATCGACGATCAATAATTTCCTTTGTATCACTGATTTCCTTTGCATCGGTGACAATTTATTTTGTATCAACAATTTTTTTTGTATCAGTGATCAGTGATTTCCTTTGCATTTCCAATCGATGATTTCCTTTACATTGGTGAACAACGATTTTCTTTGTATCGACGATCAACAATTTTCTTTACATTGATGAATTACGAAAATGTACTTACTTCACAGAAATTCGTCGAACCTAGAAAAATCCATCAGTGATCGGCGATTTTATTCATCAACAAATTATGAATAATTCCCTACTTCACAGAATTCTATCGAACCCTGAAAACTCCATCGACGATCAATGATTTTCTTCATCGACGAATTACGAAAAATTCCCTACTTCATAGAATTTTTCCGAACTTTGAAAACTCCATCGACGATCGACTATTTTCTTCATCGACAGTCTACGAAAAAAGTCACTATTTCATAGAATTTCTTTGAATTCCAAAAACTCCATCAACAATAATCGATTTTCTTCATTGATTGTCTATGAAAAAGTCACTAGTTCATAGAATTTCTCCAAACTCTGAAACTTAGAAGTTTTTTACCAAAACTAGGATGAATCTAGGCTATCAAGCTCGAAATCAAATGTAATATCGATCGTTGATTCATCAAAATATATTATATGTAACTTGTCTTCTTCCACCATGGAACTACCACTGTGGACCTTGTCAGTTCACATCATCATTAGTAAGGAATTTTTCAAAAAATCCCAAAAAAAATTAATTTTCGAAACTTTCATAATTTTTCGGAAATTTTCTTCGATGAACTTGAAAATTTTAACCAATCCAAAATGAATCTTGGTCATTGATCACCAATTTGAATGCGATCTGGGCCATTGATTTTACTAACTCCTTAGTCGCCATGAAAACACAAAATTTGACCTCCCGTGCCAAATTTAACTCTGCAACTTGCAGATCAATGCCATTGATCATCTCCTCAACCATTCTAAGTGCAAATTTGACTTGAATTTGCATATAATTTTTGGGATTTTACTCTAGTTTCAAAATTTTCCCCAAATCTATCATAGATCAAAATTCTACAACAATGAATTTGTCAAATTCGCGCTAGTCTTTGGCCCATACGGATTCGGTGTTGAACCAAAATCTCTGATACCACTCTATAGTGCCCCCACTGCTAACCCCACCAAACGTTTTCTAATACCCATTAAATTAAATATGTGTAGCATGCTAAAAATGTCCATGCATCGAACAAAAACATTTAAAAAGAACGAATGCAATCTATTACACCTACATACAACATCTTATAATTTCTCAACTCAAAGTATGCACACAACAAATAAATCCCACAATTAAATGCAATGCATGGAGGATTTAACATGCATCTAGCAACATTATGAATGCAACCAATTAAACATATACACAACAACATATAAATTGCTCAAAAACCCATAGTTAAAAACAATGAAACAAAGATAAAACATTTATCAATAAAAACCCATAGTTAAAAACATTGAAACAAAGATAAAACATTTATCTTCTAAAAGTAAATGTGAAACCAGCTACAAAGGATGGACATTCCACCTAATCGTATCCTTGTTTCTCCAAATATCAGTGGCAAGTCACCCCCGAGTTGGGGCTACGAATCCATAATAAAGGGTGTCTCTTTTTTTCACTCACAACCCAGAACAAGTTGAGTTTTCCTATAGTTATCCCAATCCACCGACTCTCTTCCCTTCAACCTACACAACCCAAGGAATGGGATCCCCCTTCTTTGGATGTAGTCCCTCGGGCCTTCCCACTTCCCTCCAGGGCTCCAACACAAGTTGTCTAGGAATATATCTTGCTAGGGAATCCAGGGACTCACCACTGCAATATGAAACTCACATCAACAAGCTCATTGCTCTAGGGTAATTTCTCATACATAAATATCACTCTACTTGCTTAAAAACCTACTTCTTCATGCAATTACAGCTCCAACAATCTTCCCACAACTCCCACTATGGAATCTCAAGGATGATTTTAGGGGCTAAATTTCGCTCATGGGCTAATTTTCCATGGTTTTTCCAAAAACGAGATTCGTTATTTTAAAAATGATTCGCACAAATTCTATAGGATAAAATTATTTTACCTTAAAAATCGCAAAATTTTTATAAAAGCTATATAAATCCTTAGAAATTTGAATATTTTTACAAAAATATTGCCAATCATTTATAGTTGGCATATGAAGGATTAGTAAGATTCGCCAAGGTTTCTACATTTTAAAATAAATTTCCATCCTTAAAATCATCCCTGCTATGGATATATTCAAACTTTGACACTCAACTCCCTCTTGTTGTCCCCAAAAACTAATTGTAAAAATTTTCTACCTTTCCCATTCAAATTTCCCTTTTTTTCCCATGCATGTTGACTCTCACATTCCCCAATGTTGATTGTACTCAGCATCATGCTCTCGATAACTATGTGAAGTGACTTTTCACACCAACCCTCTTACATGTGTTTAATTATCAGGGATTTGATACACTCAAAAGGAAATTAGAAGGTTCATACACAATAATTATTTTAGAAAGTGGGTTGAGATTAATACACATGAATAATTCCCCCTTGGGCCCTTGGACCCTCCCCTCCCCCCCCCCACC
>ML823148.1:33144-70307 GCA_009831015.1 Picea engelmannii
ATTTTATTATTTTCAATATACAATAGTTACATATCACATCACTTGATCTGTGACCATATATCATGTTTACAATATAAATCACTAAATTGGGGATTAAAATGGGGATGTTACAATGCAAATGTTCAACTTATGAAGTAACAAAGAGATTGTAAATCCTTGTCAATTAGACATGTGATAAGACAACTATTGAAAAGGTACTTTGATTATGTAAGAATATTTTGTTTTTTTTTCAATTGTGCCTTTTAAGTATTTTATTTTTGTTGAACACAAAGAAAAATTGTAAATGGGTCAATATTGCTTTTCACCTCTCATTGAAAGGAGACATTAGAAAAGTTTACATTGTAATTGTGTAAGTGTTGCATTTCCTTTGTACTAAAAATTTATAAAAATATATATTCTTTGGTGGTGGTTAAGTCTCATTTTACAACACGATGTTCGTGTCTCGAATTGAAGTGGGACATATTGTGTTGATTTTTTTATTTGTCTCCATCTCCTTTTTTATCATTTTCCGATGGAGGCAAGCAACATTGTGTTACCTAAACTCATTGTCAGAAATTATTTTTATTGGAGCAAAAGAATGCTACTCACATTTATCACTAAAGATTTATGGAAGCTTGTAATTGAAGGGTATTATCATCTTTTTGATGAAGAATATAAAGCATTGGATGTTAATGGAAATAAATATTTAAAGGAATTTATAAGAAAAGATAATGGAGCACTTTATTTTATAGAGAGTGAAGTCAATGAATCAATATTTCCTAGAATCAATGCCACCGAATCATATAAAGAAGCATGTTATATATTAAATAACATAGATGAAGGAGTAGCAACAACTAAACTACAGACATTAAGAAGCAAATTGAAAATGCTAAGATGCATGGTAATGAACCAATGAATGATTATGTCACGAAAATGAAATATCTTGTTAATAAATGATGTCGTTAGGTGAAGATATTCCAAAGAAGAATGCATGATAAAATTTTAAGAAGTGTTGTGCCTAAATTTGAAATGATCACCACCAGTATTCTAGTCTCCAAAGATTTAAATACAATGAGAATTAATGAATTGAGTGGTTACTTGCTAATTATTGAAGAAAACACTACAAATGAGAAAATGGAACTTTCTTTTTCCATGAGGTATAGAGGAAGAGGAAAACATCATAATTAAAATTATCAGAATCAGAATCGATATCAACAGAATTCACATAATCCAATAATTATCAAGGAAATGCATCCACCTCAAGAGGTAAAGGAAGAAATCCAAGTCGGTTTTTCAAAGAAAGAAGTAGAGAAAGATCTCATTGAAGAGGAAGAGGAAGAGGTGCGTCTACATAGAGATACAAAGGACAATTTTACTATTGTAACATATTTGGTCATTTTGGGAAATATTGCAGAGATAAAATGCATGATTTGGAAAATAAATGGGCCAATACCACTATTGAAGAAACAAGAAATGATAAGTTGTTTATATCTAGTTCAAAGGCACATAATGAATAAAATGAGGCTTGGTACATTGATTTAGGATGTTCAACACACATGACATCTCATGAGGAATTGTTCACTATAATACATGATAGTTATTTTGGTAAAGTGATATTTGGAGTTAAGGGTGCTTGAGAAGTTAAAGGGAAAGGTACAGTGGCAATCCAAACATTGAATGGAAAGAAGAAGTTTGTTGATGATGCATTGTTGACACCAACGTTGAAAAACAACCTACTTTCTATAGGGAAAATGATGGAGCAAAAATATAAGTTAGTGTTTGATGATAAAAAATGCTTAATTACGGACAAGCTAAAAAAAAAGCAATTGTTGTGAGAGGAGAAATGACTGCAGATAGGATTCTCAAACTCACTTTTGCATCAAGCGAGTCACAAAGTTTAAAAGCCACAAAAAGAGTGAATAGAAAGCTTTGTAACTTGAGAATGGGACATCGATATTCAAGAATTTGGTGTTGATGAGGAAGACTAGCATGGTGAATGGTCTTCCCTACCTTGAAGTTGATGGTGAGACTTGTGAAGGATGCATATTAGGGAAGTAGCATAGGGATCACTTCTTCAATAGATCATGGATGGCTAGAGAACCTATTGCATCAATACATTCAGATCTATGTGGTCCCATGGAGACTTTATCTTTTGGAAAGGCAAGGTACTCGCTAACTTGTATTGATGATGATTCCAGAAGAACATGGGTATATTTTATGCAAAAAAGTCAAAAGTTTTTACACATTTTGTTCAGTTCAAGGAGTTGGTTGAAAAATAGAGTGGTTCAAATATTCTCACCCTCGAATCTGATAATGGGGGAGAATATAATTGCAATGAATTTATGAATTTTTTCAAGATGAATGGCATAAAGCGAGAGTTTACCAATTCATATACTCCTTAACATAATGGTGTTGCAGAAAGGAAGAATAGGACCATTGTTGAGATGGCTAGAAGTATGTTGAAAACAAAGCAGCTTGCTAATGAATTTTGGGTTGAAGCAGTGCATACAATAGTCTTCACTTTGAACATGTGTCCCACAAGAGTAGTTTTGGCTTTGACTCCAAAGGAAGCATGGTTAAGGTACAAACCTATCATTGCACATATGAGAATATTTGGATGCATTGCATATGCACTTGTCCCTAAATAAAAGAGGAAGAATGATCTGGATTTTATGAGCATAACAAAATGACTACAAATTATTAACAGGTGCTTAACACAAAATAACAGAGATACAGTAAAACTACTTTTATATTCAATAAGGAAATAAGCTAAAACTGTAAAATGCAGAGTGAAAGACTCACTAGAATGGTGGCAGCTTATCTCTAACAAGAGATGTGACGGCTACTCGCATTCGCAAGAAGATGATTACAATGAGGCTCTTAAGGCATTTTTACAATAAAAAAAAATGCCAAAAACCTAACCCTAGGAGATGAAGCACTAAAAGTCATGTGGGCCCCGTTTGGGTAAGTTAGTGCATCAACTTCTCGGGGTTGTAACTTTTGCATACGATCTCCATTTTAGGCGCATGATAACCCATTGGAAAGGTATAGTTGAGGAGATTCATTTTGGGGGATCAATCATGCCTTCAGCTATGATTAAGAAGCTCGATCCCGAAAATACCTTCATTTAGGCCCTCAAAATGGCCCTGGAAGTTAAAACTGCTAAAAATAGTAAATTGCCAAAATTGCCAGAAAATTGTTTTGAGCCAGTTGAAGAAGGTGGGTGGCCACCGATATCCACCTGGATCAATCCTCTCTCCTTAGGAAGCAATGGTCTCCATTGCGTTGAGTGCCCGGGGGAGAATAAAAAGCTTTTACTGAATCTAAATCTTGGTGAGTTGCTTGCCTTGCTGGAGACGTCAAGTTGTTTGGTTTGTGGAAGGCTATCACGAGCATGTGGTTGGAAGGGTTGGATCTTTTTAACCAGTCTGTATACATGAGATTATTTTGTGCAGAAGGAATCTTTACACTTTGCTACAATCTTGTCAACCTGCTTCTTTTGGATAGAAGGTGCTTGGGCCGAGGCTGTAGTGGTTGCAGTATCCTTTTGTTCACCTTTTGAACAGATTGTGAAGAAGATGAATTTTGTAGTATGAGATACTACCTTGCGGCACTTTTTAGGTGGAACAATAGTCGGAAATACCTCTGTTATTTTGTAGAGATGACCCCCCAGAGAAATAATGACACTGCGGGGTCGAGACTCATAAACAGCATGGCACTTCCACATATATGGTTGGCCCAAGAGAACTTCACAGACATCCAGTGGGGCAACATCACATAATACGTCATCCTTGAAGGGTTGGATGTCGTATGACAATCGACACTGTTGGCTGACATGAAGATCTCGTCCTTGGTGAAGCCACCCGATGTTGTATGGATGCGGGTGTGGTGTTGTCGACAATCCCAACTGTTTGATGGCCTCTGCTGAGATGAGGTTCTTCTGGCTTCCGCTATCAACAATAAAATGCAGTGGGGTCCCCTTCACCCACATCTATGAATGAAAAAGGCGCTCCCCCTCTTCGAGATCTGTTGGTTCTTCTAGTTGAATTGTTGTGGTCGCGACAATAGCAGTGGGGTCTGTGTCGATGATATGTCTTTTACCAGTATTTTCATAATCAAATTCTGGATCAGGGTTTGGCTCCTTGTCTTTGATCTCGGCCACCAATGGCTATTTTGAGCGACATTCATCGGTGTTGTGCTAGAGGATTTTGTGGAAATCGCACCATTTTTCGGTGTCCTTCTTTGTCTTCCTGTGACCCTTCTTTTCCTGTGGCTTGGACTGGTTTTCGGGAGACTGTTTGTTAGGGTCATCTTTGTCATAATTTGGTTGTTGTAGATTTACAGACCCGAACTCTCGTTGGTTCTAGTGCTTAAATTTCTACTCGATTTTAACAACATATCGATAAGCAACACCGAGTGATGAGATATCCAGAAAATCCATTTCAGTTTCGATGTATCTGTGTAGAGCCCCACAGTATTTCAGAACCAAATGTCGTTTGGAGTCTTTGATACCCAGTTTGGTGTGCAAGGTATGGAAGGTATTGGTGAACTCCGGAACTGCTTGGCCCCTCTCTTGCCGCAGTGTGGTCCATCTCATGTACTGGTCCTCATAGTTTCCAACAGGGTAATATTGTTCATTTACCGCATCCACAAAAAAATCCCAAGTGGGCTCAGGCCCATATATTCCATAATCCTCTGTGGAAATTTGCTCCCAGTAAGTTTCCCACCAATGTTTGACATGGGGGAGAGATTTAAGGAGTGCGAAGGTGATATTTTCCCTTTCGAAAAAATTATGAACAGAGAAATAACCTTCTAACAGATTTAACCATTTGTCTAGGGCATCCGCATCTATCTGACCTTCAAATACGAGAATATAAAAATTAACTTGTACCTTGAAAGGAGAGGTGCTTCCAAAGTGGTTGTTTGATGAAGATGTGCATGTTTCTATCGACAAGCGTTGAAGGATGTGGGAAAAATTATCCATCATTTCGTCCCTCTGTCGCGTGAGAGCTTGCTCAAGCAACAGATTTATAGGATTGTCTGCTCCATCGTTTTTATTTTCTTCCACCATGGAGGGTTTCTTGGGCATGCGAGAGCGATTGTCTTCAAGAGAGGCAAGCTCGAGACCCCACTTGCTATACTCGAACCTCGTTGGGGACATGCACTGAAAAACGATCAAGAGCAGCCTACTATGATACCACTGATCCATATTTTATGAGTAGAACGAAATGACTACAGATTATTAACAGGTGCTTAACACAAAATAACAGAGATACAGTAAAACTGGTTTTCTATTCAATAAGGAAATAAGTTGAAATTGTAAAATGCAGAGTGAAAGACTCGCTAGAATTGTGGCAGCTTATCTCTGAGAAGAGATGTGATGGCTACTCGCATTCGCAAGAAGATGATTACAATGAGGCTCTGAAGGCATTTTTACAATAAACAAGAATGACAAAATCTCTATAAATCCAAAAACCTAACCCTAGGAGATGAAGCGCCAAAAGTCATGTGGGCCCCGTTTGGGTAAGTTAGTACATCAACTTCCTGGGGTCGTAACTTTTGCATACGATCTCTATTTTAGGCATATGATAGCCCATTGGAAAGGTATCGTCGAGGAGATACATTTTGGGGGCTCAATTACGCCTTTGACTATCATTGAGAAGTTCTATCCTGAAAAAGCCTTCATTTAGGCCCACAAAATGGCCCTGGAAGTTAAAACTGCTAAAAATAGTAAATTACCAAAATTGCCAGAAAAATGTTTTAAGCCAGTTGGAGAAGGTGGGTGGCCACCGATATCCACCTGGATAAAATAAATTGGATGCTAAAAGAATAAAGTGGATTTTCATTGGGTATAGCACATAAACAAGAAGTTAAATGGTATTTGATCCCCAAGAGAAGTAAATTATAACAAGAAAAGATGTTGTGTTTGATGAACAATAATTTATCAGCCAAAACATGTTTAGATTGAATTAAGCAAGGATGAAGTGGTCATTGGTGATGGATCTAGTTCTAAGTTAGTTAAGGAAAATGAAAGCAAGAGGAGGCCTAAGTGGCTAGTCAAAGGACATTCAAAAAGTAACATGTTGGATAGAAATTTTGAGAGAAATGTCACTAGATCACAATGCATTGTGATTTTTTCTCTTATGATACAAGTAATGAAAATGGATGAACCACCTAGTTATGCAAACACATCAAGAAAGAATGAATGCAACAAATCCATGGAAGTAAAATTTAATGCCTTGGTAAGAAATGATACACGGGACTTGGTTAGTTTACCCAAAGGAAACGATATAATTGGTTTTAAATGGGTGCATAAGTCTAAGTATAAATCATATGGTACAATTGATAAGTATAAAACTTTTTTAGTTGCAAAATGTTATGCACAAAAGGAAGGAATTGATTATACAAAAACCTTTGCTCCAAAGGAAAAGTTGGACACGGTCAGGATGGCACTTGCATTAGTTGCATAGTATAAGTAGATAATCTATGAAATGGGTATTAAATTAGCTTTCTTTAATGATTATCTGGATGAATAAATTTATGTAGGCAACATGAAGGATTTGAAATTCTAGGTAAAGAAGATTGTGTTTAGAGGTTGAAGAAGACCTTGTATGGTAGCAAACAAGCGTCAAGAACGTGGCATTTCAACATTAATAAACACTTTTAGGATGATGGATTAGTTAAGACTTCCTCTAAATCTTATCTCTATATTCTTCAATTATGACAAGAAATCCTCATAGTTGCATTGTATGTTGATGACTTGATTTACAAAAGGAATAGCCCTAAAGTGTTTCAGAATTTTAAGTCACATGTGGTTCCTGAACTTTAGATGATAAATCTTGGTGAGTTGCATTATTTCTTGGGCATTGAAGCATGGAAAAAAGAATATAGTATTTTTATGTCAAAGGCCAAGCATACTTGGGAATCGGGATATTCTGAAAATTTTCAACATGATGAGTTGCAAGCCATCCATAACTCCTCTGAAAATATGGTTGAAGTTATATAGAAATGATTACTCCAATCTAGTTGATAGTACTCTATATTTTCAATAGGTTTGAAAGTTTGATCTACCAGATATGGCTTTTCCAATTATCATGGTTTCAAGATTATGTCATATCCCTGGGAGATACATTAGAAATAAGCCAAGACAATTTTGAGGTATCTACGTGGTACAGTTGCTTATGGTTTGTGTCATGACCCCACATTATTCCTAATCAGATCTTGCGATCATTCACCTCTTGAGGGAATGTGGCACCATGATGGTTCTCTCTTGGTTGCTTGGCACACCAAGAATACTTCATCTGGACGACGCCTCTTCACCTAGAGCATACCCATACTCTATTCTAGGCTACCGACGAGTCACACTCCTACTCTAGTGCAACTCTTGCTTACTTAGACAATTCTTAACACATTTTAACACTTAGTATTATGTAAGCATGCATCCATGAACATGAGAATCCAAGAGAACAATTGTGAAACAAAAACGAAGACAAACACATAAACAGTATGGGTGGCACAAATTGTGCCTAACACCCGACTAAGTCTTTGTTATTATGAAACAGTTTCAACATGAGCACTACCAGTTCGGTTTACAACATGAAAGAGTAAAAAAAGTCACCTCACCAAGGCATTCATGAACATATTTTTCCCACCAAAAATTTATGTGCAACCATCTCCACAACCTCCTGCGGGCACCTCAAATGTGCCAACAACTGCATACTTGTTTTCAATTTTTTTCCGCATATTTTCACCAAGATAACACAGATTTTGGTTTTTCCTCACACATTCCTCCACAGACCTACATTTTCAAACTTCCCCAAGACCTTCTAAAACATCCAAATCTTGGCTACTTATCTTCCATCTCAGAAACTCTACCTAAATTTGTTATCACAAACTTGCCTCATACTTGCTCTCCAAATATCTTGCCAAAAATGCTATATGCTTCCTTTGGTTGTGCGCTCTTGCTTTTATATGGACTCCAAGAGTCACTTGTGTGAAACATTGTGTCCCTTGGGTGTTCCATGCCCCTTCATGAACCCACACTCAACCAACTCGTCACGCCCTTCTATGGACCGAGTGTGCCCATCCAAATCTCGCGCACCCATCAACCGTTCCTCTCCTGGACCGACGTGCCCCACCATTGGGAACGCACCCCTTGTCTTGTGCATTCTTCGTGTTGATCATCGTGACTCCTCATGGATTTTTCGATGGGTTCGTCCAACCTCTATAGCATGCCCATGTTGTCAAGGGAAGACGGGTCCACTCAAGCATGTTGATAAGTCGTCTCGCCCCTACCCAAACACAACCCAAGACAGCGAGCCAGCATGTTGTAGTCTAGTTTGAAGGTGAAGGGGGATGGTTGGTTGGGCCATCTCCCTCATCTCCAATCTGTCCTGATGTGATTGGTGAAGTGTCACCATACTTATGCATCATGTACATAAGCAATGGTACACTTGAACCGATCTTGCCTTTGCACTCTTCCATGAGTCATTCTAACTCAAGGTCATACAACCGTTCACCATGTCCAAGTTCACTAGAGGAGGAATCGGCTCCTTCCTTGGTTCTCTTCCACCAAGGTTGTTGCATCTCCCTCGGTTCTCTTTTTTCATTGATGGTCTCTGTCCTCTTGGTTCACTAATGGTCTTTGCTCTTGTTTGACGAACTTCTTCGACGTCTTCATCTTTGTGACTTCCTCTGATTTTCGTCACCACTCATTAACTTCCAAACATAAATCAACCAAGCCATCCATTGTCTTAGCCAAATATCCACATATCTCTTCAACATCGGCAAGCCTTCATTCTACTAACATGAGCTTCCTTTCAGTCTTTACGTTATATTGTCTAATCATCACCCCACATTGTCCAAGTTCATATCCACAAGGTTGTGTGCTCTGGTTGTTCGCAACAATCATCTGCAAGGAAGACATCTGAATGCATCCTTCCTTTCTCATTATGGTAGGAATAAAACATGGAGTATGTCTTGAGAAAATGGACAAAGTGTTCATATGAGGAATTGGTGTTGCCTTTTCCTTCCTCGTGAACTCTTGTCCTAACACAACTTAAAAATCGTCCATGGGAACAATGGTGAAACTCGTCTTTCCACACTAGTCACCAAGATTCAACGATATGTCCTTGGCCACACCAATGACCCTCTCTACACTTGTGTTAACTGTCTTGAAGGTTGTTTGTGTTGGTTTAGGATGCAACCCAATCCTTCACACCATGTATTCCCTCAAGAAGTTATGAGTTTCCCCAATGTTCACCATGGCTAACACTGACTTCTCATTGAGTTCGGCATGCACATAGAAATTGTATGTCTCGTCTTGCTCTTGAATCTCTATGGATTCACCTCCCATGACAGTGTTCAAGACCTGCAAGACTCCAACATATGGGTTGTCTTCCTTCTCCAAAGCATTCAAATTTTGTTTCAAGGGACAATTCTTCACATAGTTCTCCTTGGCGCAAATCCAACACGAAATTGGCTTATTCTCTTTCGTTGCATCCATTTGCTTGGCATTGTCTTCATTGTCCTTGGATGAATTCATATTCCCCTTGTCCTTATTTTTTCCCTTCTCTTGCTTCTACTTCTCACCTTGGTCATCCTCACTATTCCTAGGACCTGTCTTCAGTTCACCCCGAAAGCCCTAAATAGTTTGTCTCTTGCGTCGATCATTATTGCAATATTATGCACGTTCTATCGTCACAACTCACTTTGTGTCCAAGGTTGCATACCATTCCTGAAGTGGAAAATTTTGTCTTCTTCCAACATATATTTGATCTCCAACATGAGCCTTGTGAATTCCTTGATGTAGGCTTGGATCTTCCATTATGCTTGAGATCCAATAATCGATTTCTTGCAATCCATGATTGTTTCCCTAGACCAAACTATGCCTTCAAGTTTTCCTTCATCTTTGACCAGTTTTCGATCTTCTCAATGGTTCTCCCAACTGCCAAGTCTTCAACTCAATTCCTCCACTAAATTTTAGTGGTTTCTGTCAAGAACATTGTTGCAGCATTCACCTTGGCTTTGTACGAACTTCCATTCAACTGCTCCAAGTACTGCTCAATGTCCCAATATAAGTTACCCAACAACTTAGCATTGCAAGTTTCGTCATATGGATCGAGTCCCTTTATATTGATCCTCATCAGCATGAAAACAAAGCTATCTCCATTAGCCAAAGATCATTTCAACATTGTGATGGTGTCATATTGGTCATTTAACTTGCGGAAAGAAAGTCCTTTGTTTCCTTGAGTCTATCCTAAATGTCATTCATCAAGGTATCATACATGAAATATACAATTGAATGGCACTCCTGAACGGCTTTGTTAAACCCAATATTCATGTTGTCCATCTCATTCTCCATTGGGTCGACCTTCTCACCATGTTGGCACAATGTGTTCATCATCTGCTCAACAGTCCTTTTCAAGATAACGAGTCAATCCTTCATTTTTCAGGTCTTGGGCTCCCTCTTGGTGTCAATGTTGTCAGCCATGGATGGCCCTCCAAGTATCTTCACTTTACTTGTGAAGGGTTCATCCAAGGCACCCAAGAGTCTATCTCAATACTTCTTCAAAATTCTACGCTCAACTCTATGGTTAATTTTGTGGTTGGGTCTATGAAAGTCCTGCATTTGTCTACCTTTCCCAAGTGCTTCATTCACCCTTAGAACTCTGTACTTGGCCTGCTTAAGGGGTGTACCTATGTCTGCTCACATTATTTCTATTTTCAACTCAACCCAGTCACAATAGACCAAGTCTTCACTCAGGTTGCCTCTGTGATGGGTCAATCCTTCAAACCCTCACCAATCTTGTGCCCATAATTCTTCACCAAACAAGTTCACCCCTCCCTCACCATTGTTCTTACTACAGTAATGGTGAAGAGCCAAGTTTTCTCTTATACCACCTATCATGACCCCACAGAATGCTTGATCAAATCTCATGATCATTCACCTCCTGAGGGAATGAGACACTGCAATGGTTGTCTCTTGATTGCTTGGCACACCAAAAATACTCTGTATGGACTACACCTCTTCACCTAAAGCATACACATACTTTTTTCTAGGCTATCAGTGAGTCACACTCCTACTGTATTGCAAATTTTTCTTACTTAGACAATTGTTAACACATTTTAACACTTAGTCTTATTTAAGCATGCATCCATGAACATGAGAATATAAGAGAACAACTGCAGAACAAAAATGAACAAAAACACAAAAATAGTGTGGACGGCACAAACCATGCCTAACACTCCACTAAGTCTTTTTTATTGTGAAATAGTTTACAACATGATCACTACCAACTCAGTTTACAACATGGCAAAGTCAAACAACTCACCTCACCTCACCAAAACACTCAAGAAAAAAATTGTCCCACCAATACTTTATGTCACAACCATCTCCGCAAACTCTTGTGGTGCACCTCATACATTCCCATAACCACAAGCTTGTTGTCCCTTCGTTTCTATAGACTTTCACCAAGCTAACACAGATTTTGGTTCTACCTCACACATGCCTCCATGGACCTGCATTTTTAGACTTCCCCGAAACCTTCCAAAAATTCCAACTCTTGTCTACTTGTCTTCCACCTTGGAAACTCTGCCTCAATTCATTATCGTAGACTTACCTCATACTTGCTCTTCAAATATATTGTCAAAAATGCTCTATGATTCCTTTGGTTCTGCGCTCTTCTCTCCAAATATCTTGTCAAAAATGCTCTATGCTTCCTTTGGTTATGAGCTCTTGCTTTTATATGGACTCCAAGAGTCACTTGTGTGAAACATTTCATCTCTTGGGTGTGTCGCACCCCTTCACAAACTCACACTCAATCATCTCACCG
Source organism: Picea engelmannii (assembly GCA_009831015.1). Classification (NCBI taxonomy): domain Eukaryota; kingdom Viridiplantae; phylum Streptophyta; class Pinopsida; order Pinales; family Pinaceae; genus Picea; species Picea engelmannii. The sequence continues at coordinate 44,958 of ML823148.1, forward strand.
TGCGCTTCTATGGACCTGTTACGCCCATCCAAATCCCACGCGCCCATCAATCGTTCATCTCTTGGACCGACGTGTGCCCCTTGTCTTGTGTGCTCTTCATGTCGATTGTCATGACTTCTTGTGGGTGTGTCGATGGGGTTGTCCAACATCTCTGGCGCACCCATGTTGTCGAGGGTAGACAATTCCACTCCTTGGCCATCCTCCCAAGTCATCTTTCCCTTGCCGAAAGGCATCCCAAGTCTCCATCAATCGCTCTAAGGCAAGTAAGGTGTGTGCCCCCATTGGTGTCAAGCATCACCATCATGCACCCAAGGTGCTCCTACCCACACCCAAATGTATTTTTTCACCCAACCGATTGCTTCTTCCCTATGCTCTTCTTCCATTCTATTTTTTATTTTTCCCAAGGAGCATGTGCACTCAGTGGGCATCGTGGGAGACCTTACAGTTTGGTATATAGATCTAGAAAATATTTTAGGTTGATTGGTTACACAAATTCAGATTGAGAAGGTTGTATGGATGACATAAAATATAGTTCAGATTACACATTTAGAATGGGCTCAACAACGGTTTCTTGAACTACTGATAAGCAACCTATAATTTCACTTTCCACAACAGAAGCATAGTATAAATCAACAACTACAACGACATGTGAAGTAGTTTGGTTGAAGATAATTTTGCAGGATTTACATGAGTAGTAGGAACAACCAACACAATTGATTTGTGATCATCAAAGTGTTATTCAGATGACTAATAATTTAGTGTTCACAAAAATACCAAGCGCATTGATATACAAGATCATTTTGTTCAATATTTGGTTCAACAAGGTATGATTGAGATTATGTATTATAGTAAAGAAGAGCAAGGTGTAGATATTTTCACCAAGGCACTACCAAAGGACAAGTTCTACAAATTCAAAGACGATCTTGGAATCCCCCCAAATGATCACTGTGAGGGAGAAATGTTGGGTTAATGATTCATTCATGTTATCATTGGTCTAACTAAGAATAATTGTTAAAGTTGTTATTGTGCCCATATCTTGTAGAGATAAATTGAGATTGAGACAATACTTATTGAGTGAATTGAGGGGTGGTTGTTGAGTGATTATAGGAGATGGGTGTTTCACAAGACATCTCTCATTCATGTATTAATATATGTCTTGATCACGAACAATATTAAGTTGGTATGCATTATTGTTCAATTCTTCTCTTGCTCCATTATTGTTGGTAGTATTAATTCTTTAGTAGTGGAGGCCCGCCCTCTTTTGTATTAAACCATTTAAATATTTTTCCTATTAATATATTTTAGAAGCTTAATTAAAAATAAAATAAAAAAATATTGAATCAAGATATGGCAGTGGATGGAAACATTACAAAATGTGGAGTTATTGTTAGGGGCCCTAGGAAGAGTTATCTTTTGTTTGAAACAACCTTCCCTCCTAAAATAGGTTAAACTAGAGATATGGTCCAATGACTAGAAGAGCACCACACATGTTTTGATGTTCATTGCACCCTCAACATGCCCTTGAAAATATGGAGGATCGAGTGTCATTTATTCCCAATCATATTGATAACTACTTTAGATATCCAAGGTAAATAACCTATGGTCAATAGAATAAAGTAGGTAAGGGAGTCTATAAAATAGATGTCTAATGCCCAACCTCTATTTTCTAATGCATTAATTTGTAATCATGACCACTTTGACTCCTAACCAATGTCCCCTTACCCTAATCCACACACGTCTAACACACTAACCCCTACCCTTGTGCCTGAGATCCATTAATGATTTTTACTCCCTAGCCTATTAAACCCTAACCATTAATCACTAGCCCATTGACACCCAACCCTGACCATTAATCACTATCCCATTAACACATAACCCCTAACTGATATACGCCATCCTCCTGACACCTAATCCCTAAGCCATGCATGTCAACCTATTGACACCTAACCCATAAACCATACACACCATCCTACTAAGTCTTAACCCTTAACCCATGCATTCCAACCCACTCACACCTAACCCTCAAAGCCTAATGCATAAATAATGTGTTTCCCATAAATACTACTGCCCTTGCATGCATAACCCACTAGCACCCCATTACCAAGTAACCCCAAAATTCTAACCCACTAACCTAACCCCTAGCACCATATATGTCATGGAGACAAGGGTTAATGAGTTAGGGGAATCTAGGTTTGAGGTGAGGGGGTTAGGGTATTTAGGGTTCAACGTTATGAGGCTAGGGGCTTCATGGGTCGGAGGGTTAGTAAATTACTACAATGGAGTAACATATTTAATAACTTACCCTATCCAAAAATCAAGCGTTTTATATCCTAATAATAATAACACCTTATCCAAAGTTAATAACATGTCAATAATAACACACGAGTTAGCACCTAATGATAGCATGCATACATTTCTTTATGATGGGTATAGAAATAATAATAATAAATTAGTCAAAGTTAGGAATTAGGTGGTTTTGGGTCGAGGATTGTTTGGGTTAGGATTTAGGGGGTTATTGGTCATTTGGGGTGTTAGGGTCCTATAATTATAGAAAATCTGATGATTCAGATATCATTTGTTGGTCTCATGATGAAGCTTCTGGCTTGATGACTCGCCTCGCTTCCCCCTCCATTTTGCATCATCCTTCACCAATCTTCCTGCTACATCATCCACTTATACTTTCCAACCCATCTACTGTCGTGCCTCTAATTCCCTTTCCATCCATTCACTTCATCGTTCTCCTGCCATTCTTCCCTAAATAAAACAAAGTTAGAAAACCCAGGATAAATAATTAAATAAAATATTAATTAGTTTAATAACTAATTAAATTAATAATTTAAATAATTAGTAGTTAGGTTAATTTGTTTAGGTTAGAAATTAGGTTAGTGTAATAAAAAATTAAAATTAAACAAATATTAGTTTAATACAAAACATTAATAAACGATTTAAATATAAAAAAATATTAAGAATTATTAAAAGATTAAAATAAAAACAAATAAAAAATACATATAAAATAAAAACATAAAACAAAATAATAATAAATAAAAACAAAATGAAATAAAACAAAAAACATATAAAACAAAACAAAAAACAAATTAAATAAAAGACTAAAAAATTATCCTAAGTTAAAACCCACTCCCTTTCTCATACTCTGGACCACCCCCCCCCCCCCNNNNACTCAACCAAGGGGTCCAAAAAGTGAAACCACCCTGGCCACTTGTCACCTCCATAGAATTTTGGAACCCCCCCTAAAACCATTTACCACCTACCCCCCTTCGAAATACCATCGTTCCCCCCAAAAAACCATTTTTTACAAGTTTTTGACCAGTCGTCTTCCAAGGTGGATTCCGGGAAAACTAGAACTCATTTTGAAAAATCGAAAGAGGTTTTTCTTTAAAACGGGCTGAAATTAAATAACCTCTCTCAATTTTTTCACATCTGCCATGGTTTGGGATAATCGACAGCATCTTTAAGCCCTATTTTTTGGGATTCTGGATTTTCTTGTTTGACACATCTTCTTCAAACCCAGATCTCGGACAGCTGGAGATGAATTTGGAAAAATCGAGAGATTTTTTTACTCATGACGGGCTCATCTACAATAATGTCTTTAATTTTTCGCACAAATTTCATATTTTGGGATATACAAGCGTCTGAGTTAACCCCTATTTTCAACAGTCTGACCCTTTTTTCATGGCAAACAATTCGAAACGTTAAGGAAATTGTTTCTATTTTTGACCAGGTTGTTGAATTCGACCTCCTGATCCTGGGGGAGAATTTTTTCTATATATGGTTATAATTTAAACGTGAAGAGGGTTGGTTAGTGTGGAATTTGAGAAGTTGAAGACCAACATTGTAATGTAGTTCACAGTGAGCATATTTTTATTTTCCTAATAATACAATCGCATGATTCTTGTGTCAAATACCTTGATGATGTATTTTCTTATGTAATTTTTTTTCTTGTCTTCACAATCACGTTTCTGTCTTAATTGTCTTCAGGAATTAAAAGAATAGAATATTTTGAATTAGACACTCTATTCTAATTGTTGATAATTTCTATGTTTTCCTCTGAGATACAGGTGGAGAATTCTTAATTGCTCTCCACATGCTATTGATTTTGTTTCCTATCTCATATTCCTCCTTTCATTTAAAACTCTAAGATCCAATTTTTTTACTACCTTTCCCTGCAGATTAACCTTACAGAAATTGGATTTGATTTATTTGTTGTTGTGACTCCATATCCCAATGGTTCTTCTTCTCTGTTCCTACCCAATTATTTAAATCAAAACCCTGAACTAGATAGCTAACCTAATATATTCTTTAAAACAAAGCTAAAACTAATAGAGAGAGCCCTCTCTGGGTTTAGGGGGGCTAGATCCTGGACTCCAAAGCGGTTTGTGGTTACCTTTGTCAATTTCTTCCTCAACCTGAGAAATTACGGAGTGATAACATGGGGGTTAGTGAGTTAGTTTTTAGGGGGATTAGGTTTGGGGGCTTAGTGTGTATGGGTATGAGATCAGTGGATCATGTGTTCAAGGATTGGGATAGGGGATAATGGTTTAGGTAGCTAGTGGGTTATTATAATAATATAGTGGATTGGATTATCACCAACAGCATTAGTGCCATGCCTTATGCGTCATCCTTGGATTATGGTTGTTATGTATGTGATCTATTATAGGATAGAATATAGTGGCATACCCCTATCATATTGACCCACTAAACCCTAAATTAGATTGAACCTTATTAATTAACCCTTAAAATGGATTAACTCATTAATGAATAACCTAGTAAGCCCTAACCTGTACCCTAGTAACCACTTTCCTTTGACTCTTAACCATCCACAAATCAACTATACCTACCCTAATCAAATAATTATCCAAAAAAACACTAACCCCCATAACCCCTATCTAATTAATCATTGATCCATGACCTTAAATCAACAATTAATCTACACTAACTCCTAACCTCTATTCAACTAGATACTAACACCTAATTCCTAACCAGACACTATCGCACTAACCCCTAAACCTTACATCCCTAAATTTAGACCCCCAACCCACTAAAACCCCTAACCCCTATCCCATTAACCCAAAATAGATGATAACCTAATAAACCATAACCCCTTAATATATACAACACTAATCACTAGTTCGTAACCATTAAATAACCAATAGCCCACTCACTTGTAATCCCCTGACATTGATCTCAATAATCCCTAATTCATTAACCTATGATCCACTAACAACATCTAACCAAAAACCTTATTTGGTCACTAACTTATTAACCCATAACCCCTAACACTTATCCCTAACCCATAACCACCGACCCATTAAAATTTAGCATGACCTAGCCCACTAATCACCTATCCCATATCCCACCAACCACTAACCCCTGAACCCTAACCAACTACACACCTGACCCATGCACCAATGAAATATCAACTCTTTTTCACTTGCCTTTTTGAGGGGGTGACCTCTAAATGAGTGAAGCTCCAATACATGATTCATAAGGAGGACTCCTTCCTTATTCATAGCTAGCTAGAAAACTATAATGCCAACTATTTGGACCTTCTTTAACAATGCCACGTTACTTTTATTCCAAGCTAATTACCTAGTGGGCATTTTTTAATAACAACAAACATAGTGGACCTAGTCCACCTTGCACTAAATGGCCACCATACCTACACTGCTACTAACTCTAGTGGGCCCTTCATCCCCCCAATACATGTTGATACTGAGAGGGGGGTGAATCAATATCAAGTACAATTTAAAAACCTTTTCAACTTATACTTAAACCATTCAATTATATCCAATGAGAAATGAAAAATAGTAGAAGAGTTACACCAATACACCACAATACACCATGCACAATATATGATAAATAATCAATAGTTATTGTTCAAGGGAAGTAATGACTTCCAAAGGTAGCTACAGCTTCCAAATATAAAGGGAGGGATAAAAATCCAAGAGGAAGATACAATCCTCCAATATCAAGATAGGGTTGACCTCTCCATCCTTGCCCCTTCCTTCCACCCAAGAATATATGAGAGATAATAAAACTTTACATTAAATCATCATCATCAACCAACCATCACATAGAGCCTGATAATGCTTCCTAAGACTTCTTCAACTTCTGTAATTATTCAATTCTTGGAATACTTTGATCCTTTAGATAATATTACTCAATGTATTCTTTGAAAATCCTCCAAGTTTCACTCCTTAAATCCTCCCCAAAAAGAAGTTATAGAAAGAATGGTAGACTTTATTCAATTCTGGTTTATTCAGGAGAGTGAACTTGTACAAAATACCCCACGCTCAATATTTAACATCAGATTCTGAAACTCACACATAGGAAACCAAAGTCCGTAATATTTCCAATGAAATCAATCCCATGTCATTTGGATTCTCTGTGAAGAAGTTATGACTTTTTTACCCGGAACACTTGTTTATTGACTAGCTTCAGGACTGGTCAAAAATCCTATCTTCCATAGAGTGTATCTCCATAAGTATAGTGAATCAAGAGATGAAACTTTTACCAAGAGTACCTTGAAGTGTCTTCTGAATACCATAGCAATTTCACCATCTGAATCATTCTATAAAAAAAGTTATAGCGAAAATGGTAAGATGACCTGTAAATAACATACCTTAGAACACATCACCAAAAGACTTCATCCTCCCTTGAAATCCGGCCTTCTTTACTTCTGATTTCCTCTGAAATTCGACCTGTGTATCAAATGAATGTATAATGATATGTATTTATAACATTTATGTCACTTCCTTTTAACATTAGGGCCGACCTGACACTTTCTTATTTTGTAATTATTTTCTTTAATTATCTTCAGGGCCTACATGTACTTCCTTCTTCAATTCACTTTGTCATCTTCAAAAATTCATTTCTACTCAACCATGAGGATCCACATGACGTGCCACATACCACCAGAAAAAACATGATGTATATTATCCATCCATGGGTGTTGTATCTTCATCTGCATTGTCCTTCATGTCCAAATACCTTCATCAATCTTGCGGTCCAAAACCCATGACTAGGGTTGACATCAATGACAACAGCCAATCTTCCAACAATACACTGCTAACGAGGATCCTACCACTCATGAAAAACTTCCCAAATCAACATGAAAAAGGCCAATTTCCCCACACTTGTGTCGATTAATGAAGAGACATGTCAAAGCATAGACAAACAAGATTTCAAATACCTTAAGAAGAATTGGAAAATCCAATATTCTTAAGCATGGTTAGGATGAAAGGCCACTCCACTTTCCCATGAACATTTTAAAAGTTATTTTCATGAGAAAATTTCCAAGCCCAAGGTATAAACCCATTCCATTATCCTACACACTGCAATCATATTATCTAGGATGAATCACCCTTTGAAGAAGCATGCATGTTTGCTCTAACCGAATGATTTTCCACATGTGTGATTGATATACAGGGCCAATGGCTTAGCCAAATTTGTGAACGAAACGTTAAACAATGCAGTAGGCATCCAATTAGAAATTATCTTTCGACACCATGTTTGGGAATAAACATGGTCATGCCTTTATTCATGTATTATCCCAATGATTGCTTTCTGATATATGTGTTACATACCTACAAAAGGTCAACCCTCAAAGATTCCATGTGGCCTTGTAGAGTTTGCATAGGAAGCTATATAGTATTTGTGATTTGTGACCCACCATATCCACTAGGGTAGTGTTCAACTCATCTAGATTCAAATTAGCATGTTAACACAATCTTTGTTGTTATGTAGTCAAATAACATAGGATCGAATCCAAACAAATTTACATGGCCACTCTACATTTCTTTGTAATGCCTTAGGATTGGAACACAAGATTGGAGTGGCTTACAATATCTTTTTCCAATATCCCCATACTTGGTTATATGCTCCATTGCTTGATTTGAGTGCAACAAAATTTCAACAACTTTCATGGTATTAAGGGATTTGAAAAAGGTTTTGTCTGCATATCACGAAATTTAATCCAATGCATCGTGGCTTGGAGTTTGTCCCCTTAAGCTCAGTGAAATTTGTCCACTTTTTAAAAATACAAAGATTGATCGCATAGGCATGGAGTTCCTGATCCAGATTGGATCATTAAATTATTTGTCATCATCTTGATGCTTTATGGGTGAAAAAATTGGAGGAGTCAACTTGTAGAGCCATTTTAGCGATTGGACCAAATTTGGAAGTTTGGGTCCAAAAAACCATAAAAAAATATTATGGAGTCGTATTTAGGCATCAAACGACACTTTTTATGGTCCAGACCTTACTATGGAGCCACCATCTAAATTATATACACTCAGAGTGTATAGGAGTACACCACTGAGTTGAGAAAGATGCCCATCTTGTTGGGTATCTCTCCCAAGAACCCAAATGTACTCCTCAATTATCTAGGGGGGTTTACACAGTCATCTACGAAAGTAAGTGATGCTCTTCAAGCCAAGGATAATAGATGAAGCATGTGAACATGCATAGTATTTGGAAGAAATAGGCCACAAGGAAGGGAATCCAAGTGGTTCCAAGTAGAAAGAGCACTAGGAAGCTTCCAAAGAGGGGGAAAATAAGTGGAAAGGGGGAAAGGATAAGAAGACAATGGCCATTTCACATCAGTGCAAGGATCCTAACAACCATTGCAATAATGACAGTCACACCAAGGAAAAGTGTTGAAAACTACTTCTAGATCTGAACCTAAAGAACTGCAAGAAGGATAGAAAGAAAAGGAACCTTCTAGCCATATATTTGAGCAATCGGGTTGAAAGTAGTTATGATGTGGATGAAAAAATTATCTTCACATCTATGTAGAAGGAGGTGAATCTGAGTATCCTTCATCACCAGGAAGAGAAAGATATGACCAATCTCTTCCACATCAAGATTCATGCCAATAACACCAAGATAAATGCTTTTTCGACTATGGTTCAAAGGATAATCTCATATCAGTGTATCTGGTCATAAATGTTGTATTGGAGGTTCACGGTCATCCTAGACCCTATCCATTGGGTTGGGTAAACAAGGATGTAGAGATAAAGGTAACAAAACAGTGTAAGATTAAATGTTTTGTAAGTATTGATTTTATAGATGAAGTAGAATTGGGCGTAGTACCAATGAATGTATGTGGAGTAGTGTTTGGAAGCCCCTACATGTATATGAGGGATGTTATCTTCATGCAGAGAGCCAACCAATATTGTCTCATCAAGGATGAGAAATCCTTCATCATCAATGCGCACAAAGGAAAATAAAAAATTTCACTGGTAACTGCCAATCAAGCCTAGAAATTGATTAGTTCCACCAAGAAACATGTTTTACTTTTCTTAAGAGAAAATCAGCTTGACGATGAGTCAATAAGAGTACAAACATCCCTGGAGGGGTTTACTAAAGAGAAAAAAACATTAGTTGGAGGAGTTTTTACAGGCATATAGAAGAGTGTTCCAGGAGCCTAAAAGGATACCACCTAAGAGGGATGTGGAGCACAAAATACAGATATTTCCAGACTCCCCATTGTTGAATATTCGGTTGTATAGACAGTTTATTCTGGAAGCAAATGAAGTGAAGAAGCAATTGCAATAATTTTTGGAGCAGGGTGTGCTTCGACCAATCACATCACCTTGTGGGTCACCTTTCATAATTGTAACAAAGAAGGATGGGACTTGGTTAATGTGTATCGACTACATGGTATTGAACAAGATTACACTGAAGAATCGATACCCTCTTCCCAGGATCAATGATCTGTTGCACTAGATGCAACATGCCAATTACTTCACTAAGATGGAATTGAAATTAGGATATCACCAAGTACGAGTCAAAGAAGAAGATACCTGGAATATTTCCTTCAAGACAAGGCAAGGTTTGTATGAGTGGTTGGTTATGTCATTCAGTTTATGCAACGCACCAGCTACATTTATGAGAATAATGAATGATGTTTTGAACCCTTATCTATATCCATTTGTTATTGTATATTTGGATGATATGCTCATTTATAGTGCTACCTAGGAGGATCGCATCTCACATCTTGTGCATGTTGATTTTTTGGTAGCTGTGGGAAGATCGTTCCTTCCTAGATGACCTTTCTTATATGCGGAGAATATTTTGGAAGCAAGAGATCCATTGGACATATGTTGAAATACCCTAGAAGAGAAGTCAACCTAGAAGAATAAAGTATAATGAAAAGACACCTTCCCAGAAGAGAAGTCGGCCCAGCTAGAAGGACAACAAGAATATAAATAAGGAGGTGCCTTAGATCATTTTTTCACTCACTCACACTCTCCCAACTACACATAAGCAAGGCGCAAGTTTGGAGGAGGTGACACAGTAGTTGTAGCTGCACAGTTTATTCTTGTTCAGTCTTTTGGTATCTCTCTTGTGTGCTACTCCTCAAGGAGGTGTGTTGCCTTTGTATGGTGTTTTTGTTGCAGCTGGGGTGGTATTCTAGTTGAGCTAGCACTTGTGCTAGGTTTTATCTGATTTGACTTGCTTTGTGAACAAAATCTATCTAAGAAAGGTTGTTAGGTTTTTCCCCCATTTGGGGTTTTCCCAGGATAAATCTCTTGTGTTCTTTTTTGTCTCTTGTTTATATTGCTACTGCTCAGTACATGATTTATATGTTAATGGTAACGAAGTAAAAGAACACTAGTAACACTAATTCTCTGTAAATAAGGAAAATCCAACATGGTATCATATTTGGTTACCTTCAAAACAATTTAACCACTGGAAGGAAGATCGGTACAGTGACACCTTGCAACACCCTACAACTATAATACCTTGTCAAACTTGTTGAGTACTTTCCCAAGGAATTTGGGGATAATTATTATACAGAGCGGTGTGCCCTACTCTAGCACACCCCCTGAAACCCTAAACGTACAGTTTGGTGAAGTTTGAAGAATTAAGTTTTTCAAGGGCTAGGGTTTCTACCAGCGAAAAAATGTCTACCAACATGAGAGTAGAAGATAGATTGGATGGAGAAGATAACTTCAGATCCTGGAAGAACATAGTTCTCCTCATTCTATAAGAGAATTATCTATTAGATAACGTAAGAAAATATCTTCCAAAACCTAAAGATGAAGGAGCAAAAACAAAGTTAAAGAAGAATGAGATAAAGGCCAAGAGGATCTTGACAGATTCAATCATGGATCACCTGATACCCAATGTATCAGAACTAAAAGACACTGAAGGAGATGTTTGATGCCTTAACCAGAATTTATGAAAGTAAGAATACTAGTTGAAAGCTTACTTTGAGGCATCAAATCCGAAACGTGACAATGAACAAGTCAGAAACAATGGTCAACTATTTTATGAAGATCTCGCAGATCAAAGATCAGTTAGAAGCTATTGGAGATCTAGTAGAAGACATTGAACTTGTGACCACCACACTCAATGGATTCCCTCCCTCATGGGACCCATTTGTCCAAGGAAATTTCTCAAGAAGGAGATTGCCCAAGTTTAACAAATTATGGTCAGATTTCACTCAAGAGGAATCCAGGTTGATATCCAAGACACAAAATACTAATGAGGATGAAAATCAAGCACTTGTTGCCCAAGTGAAGAAGAGAAAGAAAAGGGAAGAAGGTAGCCCGAATAAGTCTAAGAGACCTTGTTACAAGAAGGATGCATCAAAGGTCAGATGTTATAGTTGTCAGAAGCTAGGACATTATGCCTTTCAATGTCTAGATAGAAATGAAAAGGAGAAGAAGAAACACCATGCACGTGCAGCAGATGCAGAAGAGCACTCAAAGGCATCAAAAGATGAAGAATTTGTCTTTTATACAATGGTGTTTCCATGCATATGAACAATAGAAGGAAACTCAAGCAGGACAACAACGCCAGACTCCAGGTTTGCATATCAGGTTTGATATTTTATATTGTTGTTGCTTAAGTAAGTATTGTACCTAGGATAACAATATTTACATCTTTATTATTTGCTATTAATATCAAATGTTTAGGTACACCTGAATATTGTCGGTACAACTACCATTAAGAAAATGCTCATTTCTCGTTATTAATGATATACTTGTCTGCAAGATGAAATTGATCTCCTCTAGGAGATGTTCTTGATTACTAACCATTCCATGGAGGTTACCATGGAATTGTTGATCTTGTCTCTTGTTCCAGGAAGGTCATAGGTGATAGCTCTGAGAAGGAGCTATGATGACGGTTGTAGGAGGAAACAATTTAGACAGTCTCTAGCTGAGACATAGAACTGTGTACACGAATGTACACACCTATGTGAAGAACAAGACAAAGAAGAGTATCTCTTATGTAGATTGATTGTGAGGAGCAGAAGGCTCCAAAGATGATCGTACAGTTAATTTGACCACTCTTCAGATCATCAGGAAGAGTCAGTAGTGATAGAAGGGCCTACCTAGAAATGATGCAGTAAACAAGCATGTTCTCACACAGATACATGGCATTAATAAGCCATACTATGAAGAGAAGCAGATGGCTCCACTAGTGGTGAGGCAAGTGGCCCCACCAAGTATCAGCTCAAAATGAGATAGATTTCAAAGAGAGTCAACCCTTAGGACCCAGTAGGGAGGAGCAACCTTCCAGCACAGTCCATAAGATATCAAACTTCAAAAGGAGTCAACAGATGCAACGAAAGTAGGTGGCTTTGGAGATCGTATAGACTCAGAGGGAGTCAAGCTTTAGAGGGAGCATGTAGATTCAGAGTGAGCATGATCTCAGAGAGATTTAGTGTCTTAGAGACTTGCATTCATAGAGTATTCCTTCTCATATTCATATAGGAGAGAGAGACATCTTCCAAGACTGACAAACAAGTGCCATGAATTGAGGAGGCTAGATCAAAGCTTCAGAGGCATCTAGGAGATGTGAGATCTCTTGGGAGGATTCCCTTGTCTCGATAGACCTTGTTGCAGTGAAGAGGAGGAAACTAGTCAGAATGACTGGGATATAGATTTTTCCTTAGTTCCAAAAACAACACACGTTTTCCAGTTGTATGGCATTGATGAGCAACATCATTGATTCATAGCCTTCCACCATTGAAGAAGGTGTTGAGAAGCAGGAATGGAAATATGCCATGATGGAGGAGTATCAGTCCATCATGAATAATGATGTGTGAGAGGTGGTTCTGAGACCAAAAGGGAAGTCAATAGAGACTTCCAAGATTGATCTACAAGATCAAGCATGCTGCAGATAGCAACATAGAGATATACAAAGCTTGATTTGTGGCCCAAGGATTCTCCCAAAAAGAGGGAGAATATTATGACGAGACACTTGCTCCAGTAGCCATAAGAAGTGTACATAAAGTAGCCACAAAATACATGAGAAGGAGTCTCATGTCTGCAGATTGAAGAAGGATTTGTATGGGCCTAAACAGGCACCTAGGACATGATATGCCATATCATGTAGTTATTTGATGAGCCCGTGGATGGTTTCCCATTGATCCTATATGTGGATGACTTGTTTATGATAGGAGATGAGAAGCTCATAGTTGGGTGAAAGAGAGAGATCTCTTCCGAGTTCGAGATGAAGGATCTAGGTATGATGCATTACTTCTTAGAATTGGAAGTGTTGTAGAGATCAGATGAGATTTTCCTTAACCAAGGAAAATATATTGTCGATATTATACGGAGAATCGGGATGATGGACTGGAAGTCCATGACCACACCCATGATGATAAATATGAAGCTCTTGAGTGAACAATATTCAGATTTGGTGGATCCTACGATGTACAGAAAATTGATTGGATCCTTAATGTACTTTGTTAACACCAGGCCAAACATATAATTTGCAGTGAATACCTTGAATCAACACATGGTTGAACCTAGACAGGTACATTGGATGACAACAAAGCATATGTTGAGGTAACTTCATGGTACAGTTGGATATGGATTGAGATATGTCTCAAGTGGAGATGTGAAGATGTAGGGATATACAAATTCTGACTAGGCAGGGAGTGCAGTGGATCGGAAGAGTACTTTCAAATGTTGTCTTAGTCTTGGATCAAGCATGATCTAATGGTTGAGTAGAAATCATACATAAGTGGCACTCAATACATCAGAAGCAAAGTATATCGCAGCAAGCGTGGCAAGCCATGAAGTAGTGTGGCTCCGAAAGTTGCAAACTGGGATATTTGATCTAGAATTAGAGCCAGCTTTGATACATTGTGACAATCAAAGTTGTGTGAAGCTTACCAAGATCCATGTATTCCATGACAGGTCTAAGCATATAGAGATAAAATATCATTATATCCATGACATGGGGGAGAGAAGATTTGTGGATCTCCAATACGTATCCATGGACGAGCAGATAGCGAACATTCTCACCAAGCCCTTGTCAAGAGTGAAGTATGAGTACTTTAGAGACAAGCTTGGAGAGTTTTTGAATGTCCACCCTCGTTGAGAGGGAGGTGTGTTGTTTCTTCTCATGCTGACTAACCCCTCTAGCCAAGGATTTTTTGGATCATTCACGTGAGGTTACTAAGGGGGTAATGCATTATTGGACCTGTTGAGAGAAGAAACATCACACACGTAGTCGTAAGACTATGTTGGAGACTGTGTGACTCCGGACAGTAGTTGTGTGCTACTACGGTGGTTGTGTACCACTGGTGGAGACTGTGTGTCTCTGGACAATAGTTATTTGCTACTACAGTGGTTGTGTACCATTGTTGGAGACTGTGTGTCTCTGGACAGTGGTTGTGTGCTACTACGGTGGATGTGTTTCATTGGCAGAGGCTGTGTGACTCCAGACAGTAGTTGTGTGCTACTACAGTGGATGTTTTCCACTAGCAGTGACTGTGTGTCACTGGACAATAGTTGTGTACTACTAGGCAACAATTGTGATCTATTGGATGACATTGTAGTAGCTATGTGCTACTAGTTGATTGTCATGGAGATTACTAGATTGTTTGGATGTAGTTTTGTGTGCTACTGTTTAATCGCAGAGACTGTGCCTGATTATTCGAGCTACCGAAGGCACTGTCGCAGTCGTGTGCCTACTAGCAGATTTCAGAGTAGTCAATGGACTACTAGATGAAGACATCGTGAAAGATTCCTCCCTAGCCAAGAGGGAGTTTGATGTTTTGGTAGCTGCGGGAAGATATTTCCCTCCTAGATGACCTTTCTTATATGCAGAGAAGATTCTAGAAGCAAGAGATCCATTGGACAAATGTTGAAATACCCTAGAAGAGAAGTTAGCCTAGAAGAATAAAGTATAATGAAAAGACACCTTCCCAGAAGAGAAGTTGATCCAGCTAGAAGGAGAAGAAGACTATAAATAAGGAGGCGCCTTAGCTCATTTTTTCACTCACTCACACTCTCCCAACTACACAGAATCAAGGCACAAATTTGGAGGAGGTGACGTAGTAGCTACAACTGCACAATTTATTCTTGTTCAGTCTTTTGGTATCTCTCTTTTGTGTGCTACTCCTAAAGGAGGTGCATTATCTTTGTATGGTGTTGTTGCTGCAACTGGGGTGGTATTTCTGGTTGAGCTAACACTTGTGCTAGGGTTTATTTGATTGGATTTGCTTTGTGAACGAAATCTATCTAAGAAAGGTTGCTAGGTTTTTCCCCCATTTGGGGTTTTCCTAGGATAAATCTCTTGTGTTATTTTTGGTCTCTTGTTTATGTTGCTACTGCTCAGTACATGATAACGAAGTAAAAGAACACTAGTAACACTAATGTTCTATAAATAAGGAAAATCCAACAATGCAAGTGTTAGAGACCCTGAAGAAGCACTAGTTGTTGGCCAATCTCAATAAATGTGATTTTTCTCAGTGATATTCGGTGTATCATGGTATGTGATCGATGGAGGCAAGCTCAAGATAGATCCCACGAAGATGGAGGCCATCATGAAATGACCAGTTCCTACAAATTGCACAAAATTTAGGAGCTTTGTTGGGACAACACAATACTTGTGGAAGTTCATAACTTTGTTTTCAGCAGTAGTTGCACCAATCCACACAATAATAGTGGGCAGTAAGAGTTTCTAATGGGGGAAGAATCAACAGAAGGCCTTTGATGAGATGAAAATAAAGATCAATCAAGCACCAGTGCTTGCACTACCAAACTTGCAGAATCCCTTCGAAGTGGAGACAGATGCAAATGGGTATGCCATGGGAGTAGTATTGATGCAAGGAGGAAAGTCTATATGTTATCATTCTAAAGTATTTCATGGGGTGGGCCTCAACTACCCTACCTATGACAAGGAGATCTATGCCTTGGTACAAGATGTCAAAAAGTGGAAGCACTATCTAATGGGCAAGGAGACCATCATCCACATAGATCACTAACTACTTCAATATTTGCATGCCCAGATTAAGTTACAACAAACCAGACACTACAAATGGATGGGGTTCTTACAACGATTTCATTTGGTCATAAAGTATAATAAGGGTAGCGCAAACAAGTTGGCGGAAATGATTTCATGACCACCCTCATCCAAGATTACAGCTTTGGGAACTCTGATGCACATGAAGCCTTTTACCCATGATGCATACAAATATGCATAAAAAAAAGATGAGGACTTTAAGGAGGTGTTTCAATAACTATAAGGACAAATTCATATCCAAGAAGGTGACAACAAGGTTGACTATCATTTCTAGAATGGTTTATTCTACAAGCTCGACAAGATTTGTGTTCCTAAAGGTGAACGATTGCCTCTTATCAAAGAGGATCACACCTCTAAGGTTGCAGGACATTTTGGTGCTGGGAAGATAGTTTCCAAATTACAAAGGTATGTGTACTAGCTTAGAATGCAAGAATATGTAGCACGATATATTAGAGGATGTATACTTTGTTGTACCAGCAAGCCTAGTAACAGGAAGCAAGGTCTATACCATCCCTTAACTGTACTCACTTGGCCTTGGGAAATTTTTTCCATGGATTTTATGGGACGTTTACCAACAACCAAGAAGAGACATGACTATCTATTTGTGGTAGTTTAAAGATTCAACAAAATGTGCATTCTCATGCCTTTTAAAAATACCATCAAGGGACAAGAATCAACAAACTTGTTCTTTGAACAGGTCTGGGTGCACTTTAGGATACTGAGGAACATCATCTCAGACAGGGACACCAAATTTCTCAGTGCCTTATGGAGTACATTGTGGGAGAATATAGACACTAAGCACAACAGGTCTACACCATTCCACCCACATACAGATGGGTATATGGACATACTCAACAAGACTTTGGTGCAACTTTTGAGGGGTTACAATCAGAAGCATATGAAGACCTGGGATGCAAATAATATCTATATACAACACTCTTATAACAGGACAGTCCAAACTTCTACTAGTAAGTCACCTTTTGAAACTTGCTTTGGATATTTTCCACCTTCACCCTTAGATGTTGTAAATGGATAGCAAGGAGGAGTGATGGAAGACCTCACATGAGATGCATTAAAAGAACAAAAAAATGTTGAGAAGATAATTCAGATCCATTTGCAAGTACAGAAGATGCTAAAGAATCCACGGGAAAAGTACAAGGCTAGGCATGACCAACATAGAACAGAGAGAACATTTAGAGTGGGAGACAAAGTAAGAATATCAAGGCTCTGTAGTATGGTCCTTTTGAGGTATTGGAAAAAGTGAAAGATAATTCCTACAGACTCAGTTTACCCCCATACATGTGCATTTATTGAGTAGTGAATGTGGAGAATCTTAAACTCTATGAGCCCTCCATGTTGGATCAAGAGGAGGAGCAGGTCCTACCTTTCATAGAGGATTTAACACCATATTACTAGGAAGAGTTGGTAGATGACATATTTTTGCAAAAGCAATCCAGAACTACAAGACAGGGGAAACATGACCTTTCTCAGGTTGGGTTGAAAGGACAACTTCCAGGAAAAGCAAATTGGTACTCCGAGGAGAAGGTAGAGAAAAAATTTCCTCACTTCATTGAGTAAAACTTTTGGGGACTAAAATCCTCCCTAAATGGGGAGGTATGATCCAGATTGGGTCATTGTATTATTTTTCATCTATCTCGATGCTTTATGGGTGAAAAAAATGGAGGAATCAACTTGTAGATCATTTTTAACAACTGGTCCAAATTTGAAAATTTGGGTCCAAAAAACCATCTAAAATATTTTGGAGCCATTTTGAGGCATCAAACGACACTTCTTTTTATGGTCCAAACCTTACTATTGAGTTGATGTCTACATTCTAAAGACCGAGACTTTTCCAACGGTGCAATAATTGCCTCAATCAAAGTTCATATACGAAAGTTATGCCTCCCGCAAGTTGACCTACCGCATTGATCACCATGGTGTGAGTGGATGCCACATCAAACTCCATTACTTAAACATGTGGGGCTAGCCTCATAATGGATTTTCTAAGAACATTATAGAAGTTCCAAAACCTTATCACAATTTAGGGTTGAGGAAGTCAAAACCCTACCCCTAGATGGTTATTAGGCCACTAGGAGGAGAAGGGATTCCATTATATGTTATTGTATTTGTTCCATAACAGAGCATAACCACTGGGAGTGGGAAATTAGAAAGAATAACATAGGGGTTTAATTTTTTGTAGCATCCTAACAGGCCACACATCTAAAGTAACTCCATAGAGAGTGTCTTCTCCTTTGTACATGCATTATTTCCATATCAGAGAAAAGAGAGCAGAGCAACCTCACCTTCTAGCTAGGTTTTCTCTCGTAAGGGTTTCCTAGAGAAAATATTTGTGTTATTTTGTGGATTGTGTGTGATTGTATTTTATTGTTATTTATTTTCCGCATTTTATCTATTTCATGCATAAGCATAAACTTAGTAACTAAATATTCTGGAATCTAAAGGAATTTAACCTTCATAATTTAGATTTCAGTTTTATTTATCAGATATGTTGTGACAAAATGTGCCAGTGGAATATCCACAACAGTTTACAAATCAGTTCCTCATCAAACATATTGAAAATAAGATTCTTGCTTACCTAGTGTAATTCATCCTTCATAGTCTTATGGTGTTTTTTCTAATGAATGCAGTTTGTCTCTCGCATCCATGAGGGAAGGTGATCACACAATTAATGGCACCCTCCACTACAATCTCAACCATCCTTAACTCTTAGTGTCAGAAAATGTTTCCAAACTCTTTTAATAGAGTTTAGGGAGCTAGGGTGTCAAAAGTGAAAGCCATTAAAGTAGGAAGTGGGTCTTGTGAATCCTCATTCTTTCACCCCTTAGGATATTCTGAAGAAAATAGATTGATGATCCATGAGAGTCAATTCTCCCAAGCCTTGAACAAACCTTCCTTTGTTGTAGTCAAAGAATAAGGTATTTTTTTTCAAGAGCATGGCCCCATCTAGTTTTAGAACTCTTTTGTTGCCTCTTCAAAAGTTTGACCTACCAAGTGAACCACAAATCCAAAGATGAATTTTTCCTAAATTTGTTAGTCTCATTAAGGCCAACCTTGGCCTCAATGCCATTCTAGGCCATCTCCCCCCCTTAGGACATTTTGATAGATTAAATACCCTTTTTACCATCTTGAGTCCCATATTGAATCCCCCACTAAACAAACAATGACTTTCTCATAGCTTGTTGGTTGTTCAATTCCAAAAGGCATCCATTCTCATAAGGGGGCAGAGCCCCCCTATTTGAGGGGTTCATAGGGGGGTGGGATCTCCCCTGTGCAGGGGTTTAGGGGCAATGCCCCCAATTTTTTATTTTTGGCATTTTTTGAGTCCATTTTTTGGTGGTTTTTCAGCACATGGTTTTCGTCGATGGTTTTATAATTTCAGTTAAGGAATTAAGGTTGTTGACTAATCTAGGTCAATGGATTGGGGGTTTTGGATGCCGCAAGATCCTATAAATATATTGTATTGTAAACAATGAAGATACGATGAATATAATATTAGAGGTGCGACTCTAAACAGGTTGTTGGTTTTCTCGATTTGGGTTTCCGGGGTAAAAATATTTATGTAATGTGTGTGTGTCATTGTATATTTTCTGCTTTATTAAGAATATGTTTGCAGTAATTAATTGTACAAGGTTAAAATCTACATTTGGTATCAGAGAAATTATTGGCTTCAGGGGGACTCATTTGTGGCCAGGGGTTTGGCTCGGGTCTATGATAAGCCTTGTTATAGTGGGAGATCTGTGGTATTGATTCTTCAGGTGAAAATAAATGGCGAGTAGTTCAAAAATAGAGATCAATAAATTTAATGGGAAAATTTTTGAGTTGTGGAAGCTCAAGATGGAAGATTTGTTGGTGGATAAAGATCAGTGGATCGTTGTGGATCCAGGTACTACATCTACAATAACGTCAACAAAAGACTGAAAAAAATTGGATAGGA
This sequence comes from Picea engelmannii, assembly GCA_009831015.1. Taxonomy (NCBI): domain Eukaryota; kingdom Viridiplantae; phylum Streptophyta; class Pinopsida; order Pinales; family Pinaceae; genus Picea; species Picea engelmannii. The sequence goes on from ML823148.1 coordinate 65,206, forward strand.
AGGCGAAGAGCACAATCTAGTTGTGCCTCTCAAATTCAATATTACTGAACGTGTCAAGGGAAGCCATAGCCAATGAATCATGGGATAAGTTAGGGGTTTTGTATCAGTCAAATTTCTTGGTAAACAAATTGTTCCTGTGGAAGAAGCTGTATAACCTGAGGATGAAATATGGAGACTCGGTGACAGAGCATTTGAATGCCTTCAATATAGTGGTAAGTCAGTTATTATATGTTGATATTAAGATTTGTTATGAAGACAAATGTATCAGTTTATTGCGCTCTTTACCATACTTGTGGTATAGTCTAGTTGTGGCCATAGGTAGTAATACAACTAATTTAAGTTTCGATGATATGGTCTCATCATTATTATCAGAGGAGATGAGGCCGAAGAACATGGAAGGACGTAACACATGTGCATTATTTGCAAGAGGACTCTCCCAATAAAGAAATAGATCTAAGTCCTCAAGTGGGAGATCTAAATCTAAGAGAAGATCTAAATATCTAGGAAAGTTTGTAAAGGTATGATGGAGATGTGGAAAATAAGGCCACTACAAGAAGCAATGTATATCCAAAAGTGTTGAGAGAGGTAAGGGATACGAATATCATCCTTCTACAGAAGCAAAATCCCATGTGGAAGGAGGGGATGTGTACTATGAATATGAAAGGTATGATGGAGGTGATATTTTCCTAGGTGATAACTCAACAAACAAAATCATAGGACGAGGAAAATTCAAGTTGAAGCTCATGGATGGAAGGATTAGAACACTCCCTGGTGTTCTGCACATTTCAGGATTGGCCAGAAATTTGATTTTTGTAAGAAAAATGGACAATCTAATGGTAAAAACAATGTTTGAGAAAGAAACCTGCAGGATGGTTTGAGGAGCAATGGTGTTGTTGAAGGGAGCTCATATTGGAACTCTGTATAAGTTGCAGGGAAGAACTATTAGTGATGGGTGCAATAGTTCCATTATTCCTAAGATTGGAGTTATATGAAGAAGAAAAAACTCCTACAGTATTTGGAGAAAATACTATGTTGTGGCATCAAAGGTTGGGGATTATTGGAGAGAAGGGTCTTCAACTACTACACGGTAAATATATGGTTGAAGGTATGTCTAACTGCTCTCTAGATTTTGATTTCTATGAACATTGCGTATATGGAAAGAAAAATCAAGTAAGATTCCCCTCTGGTGCATCGAGGTCAAAGAAAATTTTGCAGTTGGTGCACAATGATGTTTTTCGACCTGTGTCGGTTCCATCACTAGGAAAATCTGTGTTCTATGTCTCATTTATAGATGAATTCTAGAGGAATACATGGATATATTTACTTAGGAAGAAATCTAAAGTCTTTGACATATTTAAAGAGTTTAAGGCTCTTGTGGAGAATCAAACAGAGAAAATAATTAAGGTGTTGAGGATGGATAATGGTGGAGAGTTCTACGGAAATGAATTCAAAGAATTATGTAAGAAGTGCGTTATAGCAAGGAAGAAGACTACTCCATATACACCTCAACAAAATGGAGTTGCAGAAAGGATGAGTAGGACGTTGATGGAAAAAGCAAGGTGCATGCTCAGTGGTGTCGGGTTATGACAAGAATTATGGGCAAAGGCAATGGGTATTACATGTTACATGGTTAATCGATCACCCTCATCAACGTTGGATGACAAGACTCCACACAAGGTATGGACTGGTAAGAAACACTCTCTTACACATCTCAGGGTGTTTGGTTGTGATGCCTATGTTCACTTACCAAAGGAAAACATGAGTAAGCTAGATAAAAAGGATGAAAAGTGTATTTTTATTAGGTATAAAGATGGTCTAAAAGGTTATAAGCTTTGGAACCCATAAACTAAGAAGATAGTGTATAGATGAGATGTGGTATTTAGAGAAATCAAAGATGTTGTCAAACGGGAAGTCCTACCAAGGAAGGAAGAACCAGATAAAATAGAGCTTGAGTTGAAGGATGATGAATCATAATCTACAGAATAACATGAATCATAAGAAGAAGATCCTCCTACTCCAGTATTGAGGAGATCGGTTTGGAAATAAGGAAACCGAAAAGGTACATTCCACCTAATTTCCGTTCAATTTTTTCTTTATTTATTACTGAAGATGATCCTAGAACGGTTAGGGAAGCAATGGATTCAGAGGATGGAAAAATCTGGAAAAAGGCCACGATTGAAGAAATGACAGCCTTGGACAAGAATGAGGCTTGGGATCTAGTGGAGTTGTCGACTAGAAGAAATCCCATTGGAAGCAAATGAGTGTTTAAAAAGAAGTTGAATGTAGAAAGCAAAGTGGAGAAATACAAAGCTCGGTTAGTAGCAAAATGTTATTTCTAGGTAGAGGGAATTGACTTTGGTGAAATTTTTTCTCCTCTTGCCAAGTTAATTTCTGTTAGATTTCTTTTATCTATTATTATTGCGTTTTATTTTGAAGTAGAACAGATGGATGTGAAGACAACATTCCTACATGGGGATCTGGAAGAAGAAATCTACATGAAGCAACCATAAGGTTTTGTTGTGAAGGGAAATAAAGAGCTGGTATGCAAGCCAAAAAAGTCATTGTATGGGTTAAAGCAATCGTCGAGGATGTGGTATCAAAATTTGATACTTACATGTTGGGACTTCGCTTCACAAGGAGAAAAGCGGATCACTGTGTGTATTTCAAATTAATCGGTGATCAACTTATTTATTTGATCTTGTATGTGAATGATATGTTACTGATAGGAAATGACAAGGAGATTATCCAGGATGTGAAAACTCAATTGTCGTCTAAGTTTGACATGTAGGATCTTGGTGCTGAAAATTTCATTTTGGGCACATAAATTAAAAGAGATCGGGAAAACAAGAAACTCTAGTTAAATCAAAGGAAATATGTCGAGACAATATTGTAGAGGTTCAATATGCAAGAATGTAAACTAGTCAAGGTGCCTATTCCTATAGGTGTAAAGTTATTTGCAGATCAATGTCCGAAGACACATGAAGAGGAATAAGACATGTCATGTGTTCTGTATGCAAGTGTGGTTGGCTATTTCATGTATGCAATGGTCTGTACTAGACCAGAAATTGCACATGGAGTGAGATTTTTGAGCAAGAATATGCCAAAACCAGGGAAGGAGCATTGGACAACAGTAAAGAGGGTTTTTAGGTATTTGCGTGGCACTGCTAGTTATGAATTGTGCTACCAAGGAAGACCAGAATTGAACAGAGTGTTGGACATTCATGGCTTTGTTGATGCAGACTGAGCTGGAGATCTAGATCACAAAAGATCTACACGTGGGTATGTGTTTAACCTATTTGGAGGAGCAATCGATTGGATGAGAAAAAGACAGTCTATAGTGGCACTCTCAACTACAAAAGTTGAATACATGGCAACCACTCGTGCAAGCAAGGAACCAATATGGTTACATAGATTTTGTTCAGGTATTGGGTTGGTACAACAAGTTGTAAAGATAGATTGTGACGGTCATATTGCAATCTTCCTAGCAAATAACCCGACTTATCATTTAAATACAAAACATATTGATGTTCAATATCACTTTGTTAATGAAGGTGGACACTTGAAGATTGTTGCATATTTATTAACATAATCTGTGAGCATTGAGAAGTTTTCTTGGTGTAGAGGATTTATGGGCATTGTTGCCCTGGATTGTTGACTATGTAATCGTGTAACCCCATGTATGCAAAGAAAACAACAAGTGGGAGAATGTTGGGTATGTGTTATATTCTTTACACGACTGGAACTAGTGTTTGTGTTGCACCGGGTGTGCGGGGGGGGGTGTTCTACCCCCCCCCCCTCTCCAACCTGAGGGGTCACATGGAAGCAAAGCCCTTCTGTCTAGGGGGTTTGTAGGGGTTCGAGAGCAGGGTCCTCATTGTTTTTTTCTTTTTTGCGTTTTTTGCATCCGTTTTTTGGTGGTTTTTCGGCACATGGTTTTCGTCGATGGTTTTCTAATTCTGGTTAAGGAATTAGGGTTGTTGACTAATCTGGGTCAATGGATTAGGGGTTTTGGATGTTGCAGGATCCTGCATATGTATTGTATTGTAAATAATGAAGATACGATGAATAGAATATTAGAGGTGTGGCTCTAAACATGTTGTTGGCTTTCTCGGTTTGGGTTTCCAAGGTAAAACTCTCTGTGTAATGTGTGTGTGTGTGCCATTGTATCGTTTCTATTTTTTAAGAATCTGTTTGTAGTAATTAATTGTACAAGGTTAAAATCTACAAGTTGGGGAGGTTTATGTACCTTGCAAGCTATTTAGTCACATTGTACCCAATCCTAATGAAGACATATTCCTTTGGATGACTTAATCAATTCACTTGCAAGAAGACTCTCCTATGGGACCCAGGGTCAAAGAACCAAGGATGTTCATGTTAAATGCCCCAATAGGCACAACAATGTGTTCCTAAATTCCTAAAATTGCATAAACATGGCAAGAATTCTACCCACATAGGATAACATTATTGGGTGGATTGTTCAAGGTAGGAATCCTCAACCCATGGGTATAACACCACCAAGGTGTTCCAACATAGCAAAGGTTCTTAAGACATAATAACAACATAATAGTACTCTTCTTGAAACAAAAATATAAGAAAGCTTTTTGTTAGCCTTCGAGTATTGAGACAATGCCACCCATGTATGTCCCAAATTTCCTTAATTTAGGCCTTGGTAATCACCTTGTGCGAAATCTCACTCACAAAATAGTCTAGAAGTGCGTGCTTTTTAATTTTCCACAAACATCGGGATACTCATTAATAAAAATATCCACCTGGATTTCATTTAGGTGTAGTTCATTGCCTCATGGAAGTTTTACAAGTCCTTCATTGGAACCATGTTCACAATGGTTAGAAGTAACACTACTATGGATCGTGCAGTTTGATAAATTAAGGGAGACATCCTTAGGCTTAGGGGATGTCATTAAGAGATACCCTAAATGCCTTGCGATAAGCAAGGATGAGCAATCAAGGCCACTATAGGACAACTACACTATTGGGACAAAGAGTATTGGTGAGAGCGACATATAAATGAGGCGTATAGACCTAAATCATAAAAGTCCCAAGAGAGCCCCCAAAACTCAAACAGTTAGCAATACAATGGTAAT